>SNQN01000809.1:0-27216 GCA_008642245.1 Bassia scoparia | reverse complement strand
GATGACAAAGTTGAGACCGAGGACAAACCAAGGGCGTTTAGACCAGACAACAGTGCTATCATTGTCAGAGGTGAATTCAATAAGAAACCAGTCGTTTCCCATAGGTTTAAAAGAGACATCCCCTTGAATGAAAGACCACTGTTTTTTAAGTTTGGATTCAATAATGTGATGGTACGGGGGGTCCCCAAAAATCCTACCAATAAGGCAGTTGTGTAGGGAAGAGTCAGAAAAATTTAGGGCAGGTAGAACAGAATCAATAACAGTAGGGTTGGCTAAAGGGTCATTGGCATTAATGCCCACATGGTCTGAAGGACCATGGATGGGTGTGTCCAAGGGAGGGGAAGCAATACCTGAATTCTGAGGTCCCAATTGGATGGGTGGGCAGAGCTGGGAAGGTAGAATATTTCCACCTTTAAAGGGAGGAATACTTCCTGGAGCTGGGCATTGTGTATCCATATGGGAATTTTCAGCAAAAGATCCCTGGTCACTAGGGGCATTGGGAGGTAGAATGTAAGACATGAAGGTAAACAGCAGTAGAAAGGTATTTGAAAGGAAGTAAAAGAAGAAGAGGAGTGAATGTGAAAAGAAAAGTAAGATGTGGTAAGTATTTATAGGGGAGTAAACAGAGATACATAAGGGAGGGAAGAACACAGTAAATTGGGTAATTGAGAGAAAATGAGTAATACAAGGAAATAAGGAGGTAAGAGGAAGAGGAAACTCGGAATGTGCAAACACCAGAATCCATTGTAAACCCAAAAAAACACAGTAATCAGGCCAAAAAAAAGTGTGAAACAGAACCATGCAACATAAATATAAGACAACACAACAAAGTAGAGGGTGGAAAATCACAAAAGGAGGACACGTATAAGAGGGAGTGAGCACGAAATACAAAATGGTGAGGGCAGAGTTAAGCCATGGAAAACATAGGTTTAGAGTGACAAAGGAAYYTTGAAAAGACTAATGAACACATAATAAGCAACAAAAGGGGGAGGTAATACAATATTAAAGAAAGGACAGTTGCCATGGGGCACCATAAGAAGAGCACAACACAAATTAGGAGGGGCATGGAGTCATAGGATTGAAACACGCAATCACAATGCAGCATCATTACTAATAACAAGATCAAATCAAAACACAAAAATGAAGCTAATAATACAGAACGCAGAACATGACAGCACTAAAAATATATGTGCGTTGAACTGAGCAGCAAAATAGGTGGCACAGAGACCCAGGTTAGCCAGCGTTGCTGAGAGACGCAATCACGGTAGAAAATCACAGTGGAAAGCAGAGATAGGAATTGGAGGGGGTCAAGATTGTCAGGAGAGAGGAACCACCCATCAATGAACTAGATGCAGAACAAGATAATCAATATACTATGTAAATGTTTTGTTGGCTTGAGGACAGATCCACATAGACAAGTCTCCTCCATGCATTGAAGGCTTCAGAATCTAGTGACCTAGTGGGGTTGGTGAGACTCCCCGGGTACTATAACTATTATGATGGCCTTTTGAGAAAGACTCTGCAGCCATAGCAGGTTCCTAGCAAGAGGAAAGAGAAGAGTAGTGATAATGAATTAAACACGACTAGTTTAGAATATAGTACATAAACCAGAGATCTAGTAGAAATAGACTTAACAGTGAGAACAGTATAGGGGACGGACATGATCCAGGCACATCACGCAAACCTCAGGAGTACCGTCTGTATTACTATAACTGAAAATGCAAAATCCTACTTCGCCAGTATCTACAGAGTTTAGTAATAAAACTGAAGCGAAAACATCCGAATTAGCCAATTAATACAATATAACAACCAAACTCCGGTGAGATCACGCGGAACGAACTCGCGCAATGTCAGCAGTTGAAGGTGGACAAGAATAAGTGTCAGGAAATACATAGTAAAAGAGAACAAGAAACTAGAGCCGCTATCATCTCGTAAGAACAGTGCGGCTGAATTTTTAATGGCATAAAACCGAGACATCTTCCGTCCGGAGCGAGTTTATCGGGAAAGGCAGGGTGGAGACTGGGATATGGAGGGTAGGAGAGGGGGAAGGTAAGGTTGTGATTACCGCGGGTGTCATTAACGAGCTGGCGTGCGTAGACGTCGAATGTTAATGATTTTTTGGCGGGAGCATAGCTCGGTGATGTTAATCGCTCAGAGTATGTATACGTGTATGGAGGAATCCACTTAGCTGGCCATATAGGTTGCGAAAAACTAATCCATTAAGCAAATTAAGTAGCTTGAAGAAAGAATAGGATAGCATTGGTTATCATTTGTGATGTCCAGAATATTGTTTACATGAGGCACATTTCGAGCTCATTTGTGGCTTCTCTTGCCAGGAGCTTTCTTGGCTTTCTCTCTCTAGAGATAGTCATTTTTTATCGTAACTCTTTCCACACAGTTTTTAGAATATACGTTGATGGGATCTAAGGAGTTCTTTGGAAGCATATATGTTGTCGGCCATACAATCACTTTTCGCAGGTTTGCATAGTCGAAGACTTTTGAACTTTTTTGTGTGCTTCACTCACTTCAATCCGAGAATACTAGTTTCAGTACACCTATCCTTTTCATTTGATCCACTTGGACGTGTGAGACGATCATCTTGATGCTTTGACTGTTGGTTATTAGCCTATGCCAAGGAAGAACTAAGGATTCTCCTTCTCAAAAAACCGACCATAATGATCTTGATGAACTTTGAATGATTGGTTACCCCTTGTATTCAGTGGTGAAAGTCAGCTATGGTATCTGTTATTAGTGTAGTGCCAAATGAAATAGTACTTTATTATATTTGTTATTTTTTTTAAAGGGAATTAAATTTGGCAGCTGAACGGGGTCTTTTATGATCCATGCGTACATGCCCTTTTTAAACTAAATTTTTGTGGTGCTTTTTTCAATAAGATATGTGCAATCTTTTTCTCAAGTGAGACCTTGTGATGTAACGATCCGAAATGAAGAGTTAATATTACAGTGATTCTTTTCGACTTCGGTATTTAATTTACGTTGAATTATCAGCTTGCTCGAACAATTGTTCAGTTCCTACTTTGACTAATTCCAATTTAAGATCTGTAGTGTTGGTTGTTCCTTTGTCTTTTTAATTGGCGTGGGAGGCGTTTAAGTGCACTGGTGAAGATCGGAGTTTCATTGCAGCTCAATTCCCGATCCTGCGGCAATGCAATGAGTATTTGGTTCGATCTCCACCGTTGTGCTTGCAAATTGCTGGTGTTTTATTGACAACCCCCTTTTTTAGGGGTTATTTATTTTATGTATTGTTTTCTTTAAATTTGTCATTGAGATGCACATAATTGCAGTACTATTCAGCTTTTAGTGTTGCCAAAAGATGCTCTCTAATTTTTGCTACTAGTTYGGTTGCTAATATGTAAGTTTYATTGCACTTTGTGTGGGCTAAACTTTTGTTTTGTGTTTGTCATTGACATTTCCTGAGTTAGTATTGTTACTATTGTACTATATTCATTGTTGTTTTTCCTACTTGGTTGCAGAAGATGGATTTGTGCAGGAGTTTATACGATTGATTTGGTGCTCTTTCTATGAACATGTTTGTTTTGTTGTTTTAGTAAAATTGGTTCTTATGGAGTAATTATTTTGGAATTTGAATTGTATGATGTAGTTGTTTTGTTTTTGCTGTCTTTTCTAGTATTTTGATTATTGAAAGTTTCATTCTTCCTCATGAGGATAATTTCTGTTGTTAGCCTACCATTGTGGGTGATGATGTTGAGGAAATTGGCAATTGTAGTTATAGTACAAGGGAAACCCTGAATCGAAGGGTATTTGAAGACAATCTGCGCTTGGAGACTAGTCCATGCCAATTGAAAAGGGTYCGGGCTTGGARGCAAATGTTGCTACTCTTGAGGTAGGCATGGTGTATGCTTCTTGGGAGGAGATAGATTTGCATTTCAGGTGTTATGCCAAGGTTGTTGGTTTTGCAGTCACACGGACTAGGCAGGTTCCTTCACGAAAAAAGGTAAGGTYACGGATGTGAGAAYGAATGTCACCTGGCGTTGTGATCAATGGGGGGTTTACAAGCCTGTTAAAGGGAAGGCAACAGCTATTAGTGCTTGTACCTTGGATAGTACTTGTGCAAGACCACAAATTGTTAGGCACAAGGGGATCCAAGTAGAAGTTACCAAGTCCAAAAAGTGTCAATGCCCCGTAATATTGTAGATTAGTGCGACGAAGGACGGTGTGTGGACCATTGAGAAGGTGTTCTTGCAACATGAGAATCATGCACCGAGTCCCAGCAACATCGATATTAGCACATAATAGCAGCAAGGAATGGACAACCTAGTATAAAGCGGCGTTTGTTGGAGGCGACCGCTAGGACTGGATTATGAAGTTTAATATGAGCCATAAGGTGTCTAGTGGAGGAGTGTGGTGGATTGGATAATTTGGTTCTAACACAACGAGATTTTCGTCATGGCAATTCGAAATGGGAGACTATTTACAATTGGAGGGTGGGATTCTTAATGCAAAGTCATCGGTACTGAGGAGATGAAAGGAAGCAAATGAAGATTTTTTTATGAGATAGGTTTGTATGAATGTGATCAGTTCAAAGATGTCATGTGGTTGGTGCTCGTAGTTCGGGCAGCTGGGGCAGCTCTAATGAGTATTTTTGGTGAATGTTATATGTTTTGACTGACTTATATTACAAACTAATTCGAGCTTCCATGTTTCAAACTTCATAGGTGTAATCACCATGACACAACAATTCTACTAGGATGTGCACTTTTATCACATGAATGAAGATGCCCGAGAACGTTTTCTAGTGGTTGTTTACTACTTGGGTGGTGGCATGGGGAAATCGCCCCTGGGCATGCTAACTGATCAAGATGCAGCCATAGAAAAGCAATGAATAATGTATGGGGATACAAGACATCGATTGGTGCTTATGGCATATCACGCTAGAGAGTTTAAAAAGTTAGGGTCATATGGCGACTTTGAATAATACTAGTTTTTTTGTGCACGCGATGCGGCTTAGACTTATGTATAATATATCAATTCATTTAAATGATTACTCGGAGTATATAGTATAATCAAATTTAGTTTGTACGTGCACGTACGCTGATGCTGTGCTTAGATTTATGAATTATTGCAATTCATTTAAAATGATTATATAGGCTACGACTTTATGAATAAATATTTTTAAAAATTGAAATTATTAATTATATATAACTAATTAGCAATACAATTTGTGTTAATTGTAATTAATATTTAAGTTAACTATTACTTGAATTCAAAACTATATTTCAATAAAGTTTTAATTCAATTGAAATATTGTTCATTGAATTGTTTTTCTATATTCAATGAATAAGAGAGATGGGTAATTCAAGCACATCAATTCACATTTTTTTATTATTAAGGGTATTAAAGTCTATTAATCACATTAATTCATTAAGGGTATTATCGAATTTTAAATAGGGGGAACCATCTTCCTCCCCCCCTTCCCTTATATAATAGAGATTGATGCAGATTTGCGTGATGCCACTTACGATGAGTTCATGCTGGAAGGGAGTTCCAACGGAAGTTGAGATTCAACTATTAAGAAGATCAAATTGGCAAAAATGAGTGCACCCAAAGGTACACTAATGATGAATCCTTCTATTGTTTCTGGTGATTTAGTTTGTAGTCTTATTCGCAATTGAAAAATCTTAATTGCAAACTATGTATTGAGAGCATTAAATTTTTTATTGATTTTGTTTGCAATTACCATGTTCTCAGGACTTTTGTATAGGCTTTACAGCCAAAAAAATCAACGAAAATTAATTCAACTTTCTCATTTCACTAATCTCAAAAAGAAAAATCAAGGAAGCATTACTGGGGATACCATGCCATTAAGGGGTTGTTTGTTATAAAAGTAAGCTTGTCAATATTTTGTTCCATGTACTTTGATTTTGTTTGTCTGTTACCTTTTATGTTTCCTTAATTGTTCTCTGGGCATTGTTTGAGGTAAGGAGATGTGGATTCCTTTTTATGTGAAGCATATTTCTGGGCAGGGATGAAGACTACACAAGATCAGAGAGCATCAAAGTTTCTTCGATGGATATGTTACGAAGAGGACGCGTGCTATCAATTTGTTCCAAAATATTTTATGCGGTTGGAGTATAGGATTGAGGCTGAAAAGACATCTGATCGGAGATGCGTGAGGTATTTACACAACAGTTGGTCACTTGCTTAACCATTGAAAGGAAGTTTAGACAACTTTATACACAACAACAAGTTTCATAGTAGCATTTCGAGTAAATGAAGACCTTTACATGCAACAAATGAACTCGACAGACAATGGTGATGGAAGATTGAGGTTTTGGGTACTGCCCGAGTTTGGAAACTATATAGATTGTAAAAGGAATTCTATAAATGAACGAAGGTTGTATAAGCGTCACCTTTGATCCTAGCACTAATGAAGCGATGTTGTGCAGTTTTTTTGAGTAGCCGATGGTCTTTTTTGTTGGCATTATAATTGCGCATCTATGATGTTGTACTCTGTTTTTTGAGGTTCCAGAGAATATATATTGGATAGTGGCGCGGAAAGATAAAAAAGGAAGCATTCCAAATCAAGGTAGTGCTACTGATCCAAAGAGACAGAAGATGTCAAGAGGTTTGATAAGTATGATGGTCTCATTTGAGTCCCTTTTTGTATTGAGACTTCCACAGGGAGGTTGAAGAAGATATTGTGTTGGATATGATTACTAAGACCCATGCTTATTTGGCTAAGAAAGCGAGCCAAAGAAAGCTAGGAGTACTGCACAAGATAATATTGATGTCTAATACCATCTCATCTTTGGTAATGGTGAGGGTGATTGTTACTTGAAATTACTCCTTCAAGGTCTGGTGGATCTGCAATTCACTCCTTATCTATCCTTCCTCGGTGTCAAGGAGAGTTGTGTTGTGGTGCTTCGGTTTCTGAAATCGGAAGATTGAACGCTAGAACAATACCTAATTTCTTTTGGAAGTATTTGGATAAGGTACTAATAATCGTCTAGTTATCAAAATCAAGGATGAACCCGCCAACTCTGCTGAAGGATCTAGTGTCAAAGAAGAAGCCTCATTGTACTAGGGAGAAGAGGTTTTTGGTCCTACACACTTGGTAGCGGCAAGTACCATAAAGGGTACAGTGGTAAAGGCAACAAGGGTTCCCAGGAAGCGCTGAGAGGGATAAGCGTCCAACCTTCATGAGGCTTTGCAGGTTAGTCATCATTGAAGGCAACTTCCCTTTTTTTTACTCTGCTTTGGTTTTGATGTAGATTAATTTTCTTTCTTCTTCATTCTCTCCATTATTCCATGCTTTCCTCCATTGTAGGACTGATTCAATAGCATTTTCACTTTGCAAGGTCTAACCTTTGCCAAGGAGGCCCTTTTGGTTATCAGCAAAAGCCAAGCCAACCTTACCTGGTGGCCACAATGCAGCATTTATTAACAATAGAGGTAACACCTTAACTGGTTCTAGATAGGTTTATGGTGGGCATCTAAATATAGGGGCTGGATCTTTTGGTGTGGGTTTAATTCCTTGTCTTACACCTGAGTTGTATAACAGAGAAACGACTATGACTCCAGGTATTGGGCAGATGCCTGCTGGACCTAATAGGGGCTGTCACATGGCTACACTTATGGGTCTGCCAGGAATTTAGTTGAGTTTTGCCTTTGGTTGCAGCYACCCTCRTGTAGGTCATACCTTTGCTTTGCATGGTAGCAGTAGCGCAAGCAATGTCTCTCATGATAGTAGTACTAACTCTGTTAGTAGTTGCCTTTAAATTGTCCTWAATTTGGATGTGGTAGTGCCTTAAATTTGTTGTAGTAGTTTCTTAAGTTTGTTATGTACCTGTTGCTTTTCTAATTGTGGTTAACATTGTTGTCTAGTTGTTTTAGTGTACTTTGAATTGACTGTAGTTGGTTATGTAGCCTTTTGGTTTGAAGAAAGACCTTATTTTGTTTTCGTTGAATGTGACGAATGTAAACTTAGCTGAAGTAATGTTGCATTGAATATGAAGTTGATACATTCTATCTCCTCTTAGTTTCCAATATATTTAGCAGTACTTATGTGCTTATAAGATGCATATTTTATCAYAAACTTGCTCCATTTATCATGCACGAGTTTAAATCCAAAGAGAACATTRAGGTTTGTCATTTACGCATATAAGATATTGTCAAGTTGTTTTGGTCTTCTTTATCATAAAGTTGAAGTCTTACTATGGAACACTTCTAGATTCAGCTGTAAATTTTGCAAAATTGTATTAGAAACTCCCGTTTTTTTATTAAGGGCCTTTTGCATTCAAATATAATAAGTCAACGTTTACAAAAAATTATGGAACCCTTCAAATTTAGTAACCCAAAAAAGAATGYAACCAGTTTCCAAATTAACATATATAAAACATGTCATTGTATCCCAAAAACTAAGTGTGTTATCTTGCCAATCTWCAACCTAAATCTGACTGAATGAGGGTATGTCGATCAGTCAGGTTTGGTTCAAGATAATGGATGGTGTAATTTAATTGTTGAATATCATCAACCTGAAAGTCAGTGGATCAAAAGGACTTAATAGCTCGAAGGTGAGAACGGTGTTTGTGGTGATCCCTAATGTGTAGGCAAATGCTAGGAATCCAGCCGAGATTGCACACCCAATAACCTTGTTGTTTGCTTTYCGAAACCTAACCGCCATTGGCCATAATCTTCCTTTTGCTTCCATGATTAATATTGTCCCATATCTGTTCTCGTAAATAAGATTGCYCTTGCTAAAGTTGAGTGGAATTTCCTACAAACAAATACAACGATCTGAGTATAGTGTGTMACATACAATTGAAAGAYAATTATATAATAATTTAGACATGGTAACAAATCATTACCAAGAAACCTTCCTGCAAGTTTATGTTCTCCATGTTAGCCATGAACGCTAGATGCTGAGAGCTTGACAAGTAAGCTGCTGTACACATTGAATTTTCACGACTAGAAATCCAACAAGGCAGGCTTCCTACTGTGGACCATCTGCCATGCCCAAATGTCGTACACCCTTCTGGGAAGTCCCTACTACTCAAGTTCAGACCAAACACTAATAAGAACACTGAGTTACCATAATACTCAAAACACTAATGCCTCACCATCGATGATCTAATTATCATTCACCAATTTAGACTAACCCACTAGAGAGAGAAAAAAAACTCTTCAACGCCCCCTTCACCCAACTCTTTAACAAGTTGCATTGCCAAATTCTGTAAGTATTGCCCTCCTAATTTTTGATAAGAACATCTTCTCCAAGTAGAATGTGGTTGAAACCCTTCGGATTACCTGAGTGGTTGTCCAACGTAACTTCAGAATTTTAGACATTTATGCACAAACAACCCTTAATTTTTTAATTTTGAAATAATAATTTCAATTACCTCATCACAATTGTGTAAATGGAGTTGTATAATTTTATTATATAAATTTATTTTTGACGATTAGAATTTATATTTTAGTAATGTTACAGAATGAAGGAATTTATATAATTTTTTTCACATAAAGGAATTTTAGAAAATCACTAAGTAATTGGCTTAAACATAAATGTAAATTTACAATTTGTCTTGCCATTGTTGTGACTTGTGAGAGACCCTATTACATTAACTTTAAAATTTAGAATCTTTACAATTGAGATCAATTCACACTTCAGAGTACACTTTAAATGTGGTATAATAAAGAACATTAAGTTCATTTTATAAAATTAATATGAAGACTTTATTGCACTTTCAATTGCTGAGATTGAGTGATTGCAAGCACATTAAATGATTACAGTTCAAAGTCAACCCTAGGCTACAACAAATCATGGAACAACGGACTTAATAAATAACAGCAGGAACATGGTAATTTTACAAGCACTAAGCATTAGCTTTGCAACAAAGACCCATGTTTGACATGAGTTAGATAGTCTTTGAACTTACACATTCAAATTCCATCTCTTCATGCTGGTATCTTCTATAGAAGCATCTTGGGAGATTGAGTTCAACCATGGTGGTTGCGTCGCCGGACCCTTCTCTTTGAAGCTTGGAAGTTTGTTTCATTTGGTAAGTCGAATTGTGTTACTGTTGTTAAACCCAACACTATTAGAACATCTCTAACGACGTTAACTATCAGTGGGAAAATCATATTCCCGTCCGTAAAATTACATAGTATGGTTTTTGGTGGAAAAGAAAACCCATCCATCCTAATTTTAAGGTGTCACTGCCGGCGAAGTACATTAATGGTGAACGGCTGACGGGTCGGCAGACAGTGTTGTCAGTTCGATCAATAGATGGCACTAAAGCACTTCTCAAGGACAAAGTATGAATGCATTTCCAAAGAATTGCGTGTATCAGACCACATTTGTACTACCTACAATGAAACCAAATGACCGTTGTAGACAAAGTTTTACTGGAAAAAGATTTTTTAATTACCATCTGTACTTCACTATCCTAACTTTGGAAGAAGCATAAACCATTAGAAGTATTATTTAGATTTTTTCCCATTATATTTTATAGATTGTTTACATTTATAGATTTTTACCATTAAAAAACCTTTAGATTATTTAGAATTTTTCCCATTAGATTATCTAGATTATTTTTATAGATTTTTTTTTCCCATTAAAAACCTTTAGAAGTATTATTTACTTAATTATTTGGTCATTTATATATACTAAATCATTTAATACTCTTAAGATTAGAAGTGCAGGCCATCAATCATGCATTAAAGCATTAAAGAATTGTACTAATTTCATTATAGATGTAAAAAGATGAGTTTGACCGAACTATGAAAGCAAATTGTCAAAGTTTAATAAGAGTTTATACGCAGTATTGAGTATGTAGAGAAGAAACAATATAAGAAAATGCATCACCTATTATTTTAATAGATTTTGAAAGTTCTGTTAGAGTCGTTTAGAATCGTCAAATTCATAAAGATTTTAATGATGATTTTAAGATACTAATGAGAATTGAATATTAGAATTAACATTTTAACAATTAAGATTTCTGGTGGTGATTTAAATCGTTTCATCAATTAAGACGTAAAATTGTAAGATTTTAAAAGTAAATCGAGATTTTAACAACCATGGTTAAAAGAAATAATATTTAGCAAAACCCCCTGAAAAGGTCATAGATAGACCTCTTTGGCATTCTCTTCCGATTGGCTTCGGAGTAAATTAAATTAAATCCGCGTAGCATAAAAGCATGAACCGAAAGGCAAACGGTTGAGGGAATAGTAAACAATGAACCGAGGACTCTGAGACATGGTTTGAGAGTTCATTGACCAACTACCAAAACATTTGGACAAAGTTTCAGTGATACAACAATTTACCTATGGCTTTAAAAGATCATAGARGCATGGGAGTGGGGTTGGGTCATAGTTGTGACCATCGTAGACTGAGAATACTGCAAAGGCAGACAAAGTTCCGACCGAGCTGGACAAAGTTTATTATTTTTGAACATTTTTTAAATGGTTTCTTAAAAATTATACTCAGTTTGACAAACTCATAGTGGTAAACTCAACTTATAGTGTGAGTCAAACTCACAAAGAAATAGCTACGAGGTGGTATAATCAACTAATTTTTTTTTAATGGAAAAAAATACACATCCATTTGGACGTAAACATCTCGGCTATATTATATAATAGTATCACCATACTTCATTTCTTTCCATGTCTGTGATATTCAACACTAAATTTCTTATACTAACTYACAAACATACAAACAAATGGTTGCTCGTGCTCCAAACAACCCGCCAAACAACCACCCACTTCATCCTGACAACCTCCCACCCGGTTATTTTTACGCTCCAAATCCATCCAAATTTAGTCATTGGACTCCAAACGTGASCAGCAAGRAGAAGATTCAATTCAACATGATGATGTACATGAAGCAAGACGATGGTGGTGCTGGAACGATGATCTGGAGAACGTTGATATCGGAGTTTTGCAGGGCATGGTGATGAGGCCAAATAATCCATTGCATAGAGATATGAAGGATATGCTCATGATAAGCAAAGATGGATCCATGGTACRAGCTAGCCTCCCTAATTGTGTAGATCTAATGTTGAAAATGTTTTTAGGAATCTTCACAGTGAACACCTTWGCTACAGTGGTGTAACAAAAAGTGTCCCAGACTTTCTGTCAAAGATAATTGACCCAAAGCTTGTGATTAAATTTAAGGGTCCAATTTAAAAATTTGGTAACACACCTAATAATCTAGAAATAGCTTGTTTCACTGATGCCCTTGAAGTGTTRCATATTGACAAGCCCATATCCGAAATTCCTGTGTCTGTRATCAAGGGAATGAAAAAATCTGACCCACTACTTAGGTATGCTAGTGTCAAGTTGAGTCCTATAATGGATGAGACTAAAGAACAACTCGAGRTAGGTTCAAGTATTGTGGTGTGGAACTATAGACAAGCTGCGAAGAGAGTTTCACTACCAACTTCAAGAGGGTAGTAAACATCCACAAWCCTTTAGCCATTATGCTAACTGAGACTCGGGTGTCTGAACATACTATGGTCTGACTTGTGGAGAATTAGGATACATTACTTAATTAGGGACTTGATGAGTGTYTATGTAGGTCTGGGGCYAGCATGTGTTGTTGTGGGACAATAACAYGRCGGGCAAAGGTGAAGACGTTCAATTCCGAAGATGACAACTATGACGTGAGGCCAGATGATATATAGCTTATGTCACTATAAGTTACCAACCAACATGAACATTTTTATCATTATCATTTCTTCTGATCTTGGTTTAACACTTTGCATTGACTTCAATTATTGGTTGCTTTGTATTTCGCAGAGCCCTGCAGCAATGGAGTAARGAAGTAGAAGTAATGGCAACACCAATTTTAGGCTAAATGGTTGTTTGTCTGCAATTCGGAACAAATAAGTCTCTTCATTTTCTTTCACGCGTGCATATGTATAATCTACTTATTCGACGTTGTTGTTAAACAGTTTGCTGCTAAATGTCATATTGACATTTGTATTTCGTGTTATAAGTTTAGGTGAAAAAATTCTAGGAATGTATGTAATGTAATCTAATGGACTGGTATTTCTTCTAGTAAACAAGTTGCTAATACTCCGTATTTAAAATTGTAGTTTCTGTTCACATTATTGACAGGCACTTATACTATATTGAATCCTCAATAATTTAATATATCCAATCGGTTATCTTTAATCAGAAAATATAAATGGGAATTAAGGGAGGAAAAAAAGGAATTGTCCTTTTTCTTATAATCACATTTTCTTTGTTTCAAAAGACGATTGACTAATTAGACAACTCCATGGCATCTACAATGCTCACATAGTTGGAATCTAGGAAGCCACTGACCCTTCCATATAAGGTGTTTTATCTATTAGTCACAAACATTCAGTCAAGAATTAAGAGATAGCAGTTAGTGAGACAGAGAAATGTCTGAAGTGATTGAAGTGAGCACCGAGAAGCTCAGTTTTTTGACTCCATGTTGGGAGGGGGAGTTCCACTAACCTCCGTGTGGAGATATGTTGGGAGAGCGGTTGGGAAAACACAACTATGTCGTAGCTCCTTTTCAAGTGTACTTCCATCTGAGTTAGTGTGGCAGAAACTCATGCATCTACATTTCATTCACAACTTTTCCCATTCGTCGGTCAATCAATGCTTGAAGGAATAAAAGGATGCAACATGAAAATGCTACTAACAACTTGTTATGATGACAGGCTCTACTGAGGATGAACTTCGTACTCTGCCAAGATGCCAAAACCTTTTGAAGGTGGTAGAAAGGAGCAGGTCATTTGCATATGTGGTGGACTCAATGTACGGATTCATCAACATTATTCATGGCGGGCAGTGGGTGCGCAGTTCATCGAATGCCAGCACATCATGTATAGTCGTTGTCACGAATGCTGCGGTAGACTACGTTTGGGGACACGGACCAATAATTTTGTCTCCATGGCAAGGATTGTGAACCTGAGATAGGTTACCATTGGAGAAACAAATCGCACACTCGTTGTACTTAGGAAAAGAGTCAATGATGCGGTAAATCCTGGTTTCCACTTACATGGTCAACAACAATAATCAGTTTCAGGAAGGTGTTTATTCAGATCAAATGAGCACAGAATATTCGGGGAAATGAGAATAGTAGTATTGTGAATTGTGTTGTTTTAGATGTGAAAATAAAGAGGTGTTCCACTACATTTGTTTTGTGTTTGTTGTGTTTGTTGTGTTAGTTTTATGTAAGATAAAATTTGGATTAGAAAGACTTCTGTAATTCCCAAGTAATGAGAATACTAAATAATAAAAGTACCCTTTGCATTATTTGTATGGAAGATGTTATGCAACTATATTAAACACACATGAATTTCAATATTAATGCTTCATTTGTTAAGATATGCATATTTAAGTCATATTTAATTGAATAAATATCGAAAAATATATCATCAACACTTTATTTTAGTTGCAATATCTAAGTATAACACTTAGGAAGTAGTTTACCTAGTTTGGGTGATACAATGAACACAACAAGTGGGCCAATAAAAATACTATTATATAGTTCTAGTTTAAGACAAGTCTTATTCGATCAGCTAATTTTTAACCGTTCTCACATCATCACACAAGGCGAATTGCTAAGAGCTAAGTTCATAAGATTGAAGGGTCAAATTTCAATGACATGACAACAATTCAGAGTAAATGTAGCAATATTGCAAATACAATTCTTTCAGTAACCCACCTAGGCACTTAGACATTTAAAGTCACTTGAGACATACTTGACAATTGATTACTCCAAGATTCCAGGAATGTCGTAACAGATCCAATATGAGAATATCGGTACCCACACTTGAAACAAAATTAAAGTACAAATACAAGTAACTTCAGTTTATTTAAAACTCAGTGCCATTTGGTCAATTCACGGTGGGATCGGAAGAATAAAAAATTGGTGTTAAAATCATTCAAGAGTTTCAAATTGTTCGACGATCTTCTATAGGACCCCGTCGGATCCATGACATTACCTCAGACTATTCACAGAAACTCCTAGTGCCCACCAGGTGTCTCTCTAGGTAAGAACAATCAACTTCAAGGCACAGACCAATTTAAGGTTCTAGAAATGATTTGCATTGAATAATGAAAGCAGAAAAAAATAAAAAGATAGGCAAAACAGAAAGTACCAAATTGATCCGACAGCCTGAAGAAAGCATCGAGCACACATAAGCTTCGACACACTCACATGAAGCTCGCCCAACACAGTCAGCCTACCTAAAAGAACATTTACACCAGCTTAGAATGTGAGTTGAGTTAAATGAAAGAAGGCAACATCAACGTAACAAAACTGATACCATTGAAATTGTGGATCAACAATTATTTTCGACTCCGGCCACAAACTCTTCTCCACACTTCGATACATGACAGCTGCCCTTAACATACTGCACACAAAAATACATATATCCATATCTATGGCAGGGAAGACAAATGAACACAAAAGTAATCTGGAAAGAAACAGTTAAACTACCTGGAAAGGAAGAAATAGTTCGTCCGACAACAAAGCTTTCAAGGAGGAAACACTTACTGCAAACTCATGACACTTCATGATGAAGCATTCCTCGCTGCATTGGATTGAGGAAAATTATTCAAACATACAAAACAATAATAATATGAAGAAAAGGAATACTTAACTAAATATGACAACGACATAATTCCCACTCACTTATCTGGCCCTACGAAACTGAGAACAAAATGCGCAATCCTTGTCTTATTTGCCGTGTAAAGGCCTCCACTCCCTAATGTAGCCCGACATGAATTTGCTACTGGATTGGCATTTCCTATAGACCCGACTACTCTTACCACTCTTCAGGGAACCAAAATCAACCACACGAGAACCATTACTTTGTGTGCATTGGGCAATCTCCTTTAAGTCATTGGGATTTGGTGTATAGGGTTCTTGGTCGCAAGACATCTGGGTACCACCTTCAATCAAGGCTGAAGTAATTTCACAATCTTCATCCCTTTAATCTTCTTCCATTAAGGTGTACCTAACTTCCAAGTTAGAATTACCACTACAGTCACTTACATCACACACCAAGCGTGTTTTTGTCTCGAATAGGACAGCTCCTTCTCCCTGCATTGGAGAGACTTCAACAACAAGGGTAGTGTTTTCATCCGCGTTCCCATTTTCGGTCACCCCAACTACGATTGATTTATCCTTGACATCTGGTCAAGAACTTGTCCAATCTCCATATCCACATCCTGAACATCTACTGACTTCCCAAAATTTACATACTTTGTAACAATCGGAGCACCACCACTGGAACAAGGAATTGATGTATCAGGACACAAAAATAAAATCAGCATCACATGATCACAATGTATAACACAACGACAAAAAGGTACACGAAAATAATTAATGCTACCAACCTCCATGACTTCCCTGCTCCAAACTATCGTCATCTTGCTTTCTTTTTTTACCAAATGGATCCTTTGTGCAATCCTTACGCCGTTTAATTTGCTTAGGTTTGGGCAACTTCTTAGAAAGATTGTAGCCTGGTTTCCTACTACCAAGAGGGTTAACATTTGTCGAGGAATCTAAAGACAAGCCATCCCAAATACCTTAGGACGCGTCTGGGCGTAGACCACATCCAAACACTGAAATGAGAAAATAGAACACTACTCCATCAACTAAAGTACAAATGAAACATGACAAAATACTAAACAAGTACAGAAAGCCATTAGCATAAAAAGGATAAGTCAAACCCCAAGAAGCCCAAAGTCTCCCGAGGAACTATCACCACTTTTGAGCTTGTTCTTTTCTGCTTTGTCTAGGCTAGATTATGGGATAAGGTTTCATTATAGGATTCCTACAATACGCAAAAAAACAAAATATTATCAAGGGATCGTGTTTAAAAATCTACGAAAACACTTCATTCAATTATGTGAACATGATGAAACATCCTGCCAACCAAGATGTACAGCCTCCAAACCTTTGTCATCGCCAAGGGTATGAAATTTCTTTGGAATTTATAAAGGAAGAACAAATGATAAGGTGAGTATGCACAATTATATGTCTTGGCAGATTATACACGGATCAACAGGAAACAACTTTCACCGAAGTCGAAAATGTGCATGTAGTCGGACAAAGAACCCTCATTTAACCAACACGAACATGAGGAAATCCCTCTTAAACTTATTCTCATCAGCTACCTCTCTGTCTCACAACTTCTTCTAATGTCTTACCCACCTTATCCCTAACTTACCACCTCACTAGAGCCAAAATCATCAACATGCTTTTAACCTCAATACTTTATTCATCAACATCACTTAGGTCGAAACATCCTTCTCACCCCAAAGGAATTCCAAGCCACCCAATGCCACATGAAGTGGTGTAAAAGGAAATGTCTTACCATCGCGAGTATCAATTCTACGACTCTCTCACATACAACCTTAGTTCCAGCCATAAACACGATTCCTATGCCAACATTTCCAAAGGCAAATAACGTTCAAAACATCTCTGCTACCCATTTCCTTTGTCAGGCTACAAATCACTAGAACCACTAACTTTGTCCTTAATTCTCAATCCTTTACCTAGAATTAGGCTTTACTGTGCAACTCCTGCTAGCTTGTCAAAAATAACACCATCTTCCTTTGCCCTACCTCCTTATTCAATCCATGTCCTCTCAATGATTTACAAACTATTAATAACCAAATAAATTTTCTCTACAACAGCACCGATACGGATTCAAAAACACTAAACCCGCTAGTAACAACATGGTCAAATCTCACATCAACATCTATCACCCTAGAAATAACATACAATAAATTACCACTCAATTAAAACAACTCCAAGGTTTTTAATAACGAAATTGAGTCTACTGATGTAGAAAACGAGTGAAATCAAGCAAAATCAGCCAAATCATCAACTCTAGAAGGTGAAACACGAGTGAAACAAGCAAAATCATGCCAATTCATTCAATGCCAAAAGGTGAAGCAAGTACAATAAGACAGAAAAATAGCAATTAAGCAAAGACTTAACTTCAAAATTCAATATTCAACACTCAATTACTAATTCAAAATTCGAATTTTGCCTAAAGATCAAAATTAGAAACAAGAACACAAACATATAATTGCAAGAAAACTATTGACAACACAAAAATAGAGAGAGGAGTTTGTCTTGGCATACTGTTTCAACACCATCTCCAAAGATATCCATTGAACGTGTAATTAATCCAGGCGAAATTACTAGACGAGAAGAATTGCTGGTCACTGAGCTTACGCAACGTGCTTTACTCGCTTTCCTGTAGTTTCAATGGGTTTATCTTCTGCACTCTTGGTTTTTTCTTGTTTGAAATTTAAGTCAACATTGAATTTTGATGAAGTTCTGTTGCCATTATGAAACGGGATCAGCCAAACGCTTTTTGTTCTCTATGTTACACTCGACAAGTAAACCAAAAATGACCTTTTAACCACGCTATTTATAACTCACAGCGAGCCATTGATCACCCTCGTATTTCAGTATGTTTATTTCATATTATTCAATAGAAGCATTATTATTCTTTAGTTTTGCTCTTACAAGTTATACTCATCTTCTTCTTCTTCTTCCTCTCTAAAGCACCTCTTCTTCACATTTTTGTGTTCTACTTGGTATTATTAGCTCAATATTCAAATTCGATATTCAAACTCATTATACTACTCTCAAACTCTTTTACTACTTTGTCTATGCTTTGGTAATTAAGTTTTTAGCTGGATTGATAAAAGGTACATATTACACTTTTCCTGTTTACTACCGCAACCCGTTGCAAGTAAAGCTAACTAAGCTACGTGTTTAACCCTAAGTCTATGCCAAGCGTAAGCTAAAATAACAAACATTCAAAACATGTCAACAGAATGCCAAAGTGTTATCTAAACTTGTCGAGATGCTTTAAAACTTTTAATGCTATTCTCTCGAGCTATTTTCAGTGAGTTCTTCCAAAGCAACTAACCTAAGTGCAGGTTAGTACAGGCAACCGAGTATCAAAAACACAGAGATGTGATCTAAGCTATTTCGGAAAACAAGATGAAGCTAATGTGTAGACCAAAAAGCCGAAGAATTGACATGTTAGTTGCAAGACAAGTGAGCATGAATAGTGCAAAGCTAGCTTAGTAAAGCGAGTAAAACAAACAATTGGCGAACATAATTAAGTTTATTTTCTAAATATGGGGGCAAAGCCTTCAATTAGGAAAATGGGGGCTATTGTTATGTCACGATTTAGCTGCCGCTAGAATCTCGAATGGAATAAGCCAAGCTATGAGGGTTAAAAAGAGTTAAAGCTTCAAAGYCGGTTGAGTTCAGATCAAAGCAAGCCTGAAAGGTAAGAGTCATTGGGGAAGCTAATTTCGTTACAGATCAGAAGAATAGGAAGCAATTAGTCAAGGGTCGAGACATGAAAACATGCCTAAGGGATTGGTAGTAGTTAGAGCATCTCCAATGGTATATTTTAGGGCTTGCTTTCAAATTGTAGCAAATAGGTACGTAGTAGCATGATAAGCATGGAGGTGATAAAAAAAACTAGCAACATCCAAGCAGATTCTACTTATTTGAGCAGGGTAGCTTGAAAATAAAGTTGATTGTTCAACCTAATTGATGACAAATGTCTACTCTATTATATTGATTTATATTTTTGTTAATTCATTTTTTTGCTTAGAAAATGAAGGGATGGCTAAAGGAACAATAGCACTTTTTAGAATGGTCTACCTAATGTATGGTTTATTATAAGATGATAGGTACATGTAAGCCATTGGTGTTTGGCTAATCTAGTTGTATGTTTCGAATAATCTAGCTATAGCTAAGTGCAAATTTTGGCATAAACATGCAATGTATAAAACCCTCACTTCACTTATGTAGCACATGCTTTTGTGTGTCATGTTTTGGGGTTGTGGAACATGTTAGCAAGGAAGTGCAATTGCTAATGACTATGATTTGATAGATCACCATAAGTATTTTACTAGTTTCTTCATTGAAGGATTAAAAAGTGAAGTTCGAGTGATTACTCCTCCCATCTTTCTTAGTAAACTAACCATGAGAATTGAGACTTAAACTAAGGGACGTTGATGGTTTTCGTGATTATGATCTTAAAACTACTTTTACCCTTTAGACCTTTTTACACTTCAYCCATGCAAATAGGTCTTAAGGGTAAGTTTAGCTCCCCTTGCTAGCTTGCCAAAGTGGGTAATGAATTTAGAAAATCTTCCCTTATCAACCTTCCCCTATTACATGACCCTTTGCTTATTTGTTTCTCGTGACATTATTGTTTAAATGGTATAAACCCATGCATTAGACCTTTAGCCATAGTTTGCCTCTTTGGTTATTTTTATACCTGACAAATATATCGGTTAGGTCGATATCGGTTGATTAATATCAGGATTCGYTCATTTTTAWGTCGATCGTTTTAGTAACGAGTCGAATTTCTTAATTCATGACCCAAATATTTTGGTAATAGGTCAGTCGATCAAGTTTTTTTAAAAAAACTATTTTTTAATTTCRTTTGATGTTTTGCAAATGATAGACCATCTATATATGGAGGTTTTTAAGAATTGAAAACCGCATAGTGAGACTAAAATAACTAGAAATAATTTACTAAACTATATATTTATCTGAAACTAATAAATATTATTATTTGCATTTATGTAGGATCAAGTTCTTCACATAATACAACAACGCATTACCCAATTAGTTCTTTTAAATAATGTACTTTTAAGTTAATTGACAAACAAGTTGAGTTTGATCCAATCAGATCAATTTATAAAACAAGTTTACGGATTTGGTCAAAATGGGTTTTGGGTTATTTTTTGTACATGATCCAACTTTTACGACTCGGTTTTCGAATCAATATTGAATCGAGTTTTTTTGCCATATATTGAGGTGTACAAAAACCCGATTTTAAATTATATATGGCCACACTTTGATTCAATAAATCGATCGAAACCGAGTCGTATGGGTTATTTTAATAGTGTATGTGACCACACTTTTTTGCCATGTCACTTTGATAATTTTAGTCTTAGCATGTTTCTCTTGTGGGTTTGGCCCTTAGCTTGCCTTTGCTAGTTTTTAGTGAGATTGTGTGTTTTTTTTCTTTGGAAGGTTGACGATAGTCCTGTTAATATGATCCATCTAAAATTCAAATCTAATTCACAACGCAAAGTAAAATTTGCTTGTAATAACAATCTATTCGATGAACTTTACAAGAATAGATTTGTAAGGGGTTTTTGTTTGATTGTGCACGGGGTCATTTTTCTGCTATAAGCTCAGACAATGGACAATAATTGCTCCTCAGTATTAGCGACAACCACATAAGCGCGTTTCGTGTATATGCGTGAAAAAAGCAACGTTTAGCGTTGTAAGAAGGGTAGCTGAAACGCTGGTTACTAGCGATGGACGAGCAGTAAAATTAGATATTGTAGAAAAAATAATTACCACAGTAGTGTTTTAGTCTAGTCGGAACATTAACAAATTCCTACTAGCGTTTGAAAAAAGAAAGAGTACGTTATACGTTAACCTACTCAAAACGCTACATACCCAACGACAATAAAATTATCCAAGTTACGCTTTAATCTAGCGACAACACTAACGCTACTAAGATGAACTACGCCAAAGACGCACGTAACTCTCAGAGTAAGAACGCAGATAACCATGCAGCTCAAAGTGGTCCATGAATGTAGCTACTAGCCATCTAAGTGAATATAGTTCAGTTGTGGACAAGACATCAAACTTGATCACAGTTAATCTCCCAAACATTCGCTATTTACTCAAAATTATGCTCTGACACAAACCCAGAAACAATCACCATGCATTCGATTCTGCTACACTCAACGAAAATTCCCTGTTCCTATCCCCAATCAAACAATCTCACCCTCAATTCCCAATTCAATGGCCACAAGACGGAACCCTAACCTAGATTGGGTTTCCAATCTCATGTTTCATTCGATTACTCTTCTCGCAATCTCACGCCACTGAACTCCGTCTGTTCTCCTGTTCTATCTTCGATAAATTGATCCTTTGCGGCTCCAAATTGCTTCTAAAGACCCAAATTGTGTCAAAATCGACGATATTCTTCCGATTGTAAGGTTGTTGTTGGAGATGTTCATGGTCAATTCATGATGTGATTCATTTGCTGATGATGCTGGGTTTCCTCTGATAATCGCATCTTTGTTTTCAATGGCGATTATGTCGATCGCGGCGCATGGGTTTCGAAACTTTCGTGTTGCTGCTTGCTTGGAAGGTTTGTTGATGGTATTATCTGTCTATTTTTATTTTTTTTTTTTTTTTTAGAAATTTGCTCTTTTTAGTCTTTGATATTGATTAAGTTTCGATTTATCTCTATTTGAGTGCAATGCAATTGAGTACATGTTTCTAATTTTTGAAAATTCATATTGATATTCATGTACATTGGCGTTTTGTTTTGTAGTTATCAGTTGCTCTACTTTACATCTTACTTGTTTGACGTATTGCTTAACTCGCAACAGTTTGTGAATTTAAAGTTTGTATCTTTTTAGATTTATAACAATTGAATTTTTAATACGTCATATGCAGTATGAATATGTTTGGGCCATTGTACAGTACATATCTTATCCTCGTAATGTGGTGGCCTATGAAATTACATGTTTTGCAACTTTAGGTGGAGGTAATTTGGTTTATTTTAGGCCTATCTAATAGGATTAGTAATGGATAATAGTCCACCTCACAACCTTCTCATTTTTAAGGCCCCATCGATGCAAGGAGTTGTTTGGTGTTAACGAATAAGCTCATCAACTAGCTTAAGCTTTGATGTCAAAGCAACGTGAAGCAGAGGTCACTGGTTCGAATCTCATTTACCCCGCATCAAATTGGAATTATAAGTGCTAGATATGATATTGTTAGAATGGAGTAGGTAAATACTAGGTAATTTCATTGTAAATATCAAGCTAAGCCAAGCTTTTGCTTTTACTGAATGAGTGGCCAGCCCACTCTTTGGTGTGAGATTCGAGGAAGATCACGTGGCGCCCAACTCACACCTTTTTTTGTCCTTTGTACATTCACTAGGTTTAGGTTATATTGTGTGTTATTATATGTAATGGCTGCCGCCTTTGTATAATCATTCAGAATAGAATCAATCAAATTACATCAATTCTCCTAGCTTCAACTTATATTTAGAGTGTTACTCTACATGTGATCAAAGCAGGTTCATAGAAACTTGATTTATACATTCACAACCTGCACCAAGCAGTCAAGCTGAAGATCATCAAGATGCGGCCAAGGAAAAACACCACCATCGATCAATCTAAGCCCCTATCTCCACATCCAAGTGACAACAATTCTGCATTTCAGAGAAGTTTCAAGGGATTTCAAGCTACACGAAGTTGGCCACACATCAGTGGAGACAAGGAGACAAGGAGGATGTCAAGCTCCAAGAGCAGGGGGATACAGCAATAATGCAGTGATATCTTGGCTACATGGCCATGACGGAACGATAAAGATATTTGAACACCTGTCACAACGCTTCACTGATAGAATGGTGCAACCAATACAGATCTCAAACAAGACTCAGCTGTATGAAACAAAATACAAAGCAAGGTGAGATGAGTATTAGTGAATACTACACCAAGTTGTAATGCCTGTGGGAAGAAATTAAGAATCTCTCATACAAACCCCCAATTAGGGCTGTGCAGAAATTTCCGATTCCGATTTTCCGATACGATATACGATTTTTTTTTCCCGAAAATACGGACTTTCGATCCGGTTTTTTTAAATTCGGAAAACCGGATCGGATATTCGGTTTTAAAATTCGGAAATTGGATCGGATCCGGAATGCAATTTATTTAATTCGGAGATTCGAATTTTTGAATTATATGTGAAATTGGGCTTTTAAATTCGGAAATTGGATCGGATATTCGGTTTTTAAATTCGGAAATCGGATATTAAGGCAAAATGTTTGGATTTTAATTAAAAAAAGCTCCATCGCACTGCCGCATCAAAAATGGATCCGCTGGCTGGATGAGCAACCTTTTATTTGGCATTGACATTAAAGTCATGCAATATAAGACTCCAAACCGGATTCGAATATCCGCTTTTTCGATTCGATTTTTTCGGATATCCGAAAATTCGGAAATCCGAATTATTCGAATCGGAATCTGAATAAAAAAAAAGATTTCCAAAAATTCGGATATACCAAAATTTGGATCGGAATTTTTCCGGTATTCGGTTTTGAACAGCGTACCCCCAATTGCTCAGCTTAACACATATGTTGATGCTATGAGACTGGAAAAAGAGGAGCAACACCTTTTTCAATTCCTGAATGGTCTCGATGAGTCCTATGCTTCTCAAAGAAGTCAATTGCTCCTTCAAACTCCCTTACCTATTGTTGAATCAACGTGTGCTGTGCTTCAACAAGAGCGGGTGGTGAACCCATTGTTGGAGAAAGCTCTACCATGAGAGTGAGAGTTAAGTCTGAAAGAAAGTATTCAGACAAAAGACCAAGCAATGCCGGGGGAGTAGTGAAGTAGTTTGCAAGGCCTCTGGTAAAAGGAATCACACTGAAGAGAGGTGAAGAGAGGTGCTAGACAGTTGTTGGGTATCGTGAAGCACATCCAAGGGCTAAACACAACACTAGGGGTTCCAAAGGTGAAAGCAGTTTGACTACCTGGAACAGAAACAAGAGCACTCAAGGAAAAGGATCAGGGTTCAGAATGACAACAAATGTTGTGAGCTCTAGAGATTCATCTGCTGGTGGAAACAATTCTGGTTTGACACCCCAACAAGTGGTTCAAGTTGGAAAGGTGATTCTAACTCATCCTCTGATTCTGTGATTCTGAATSACCTTTCTCAGGTATGATAGCTTGTTTTAATGTTGTTTCACAAAGAAATGATTGGATAATGGACTCAGGGGCAARTGACCACYTGGTTTGTGATAAAATATGTTGATAAATCCCAGAGAAGTAAAAAATGCTCCTAGAATCAGATTGRCGAATGGTGGGTCTGTGAATATAACTCATGTTGGTGATGTGAAATTGGAAAACTCAATTATGCTAAAAAATGTGCAWTGTGTCCCTGAATTCAATCATAATATGCATTCAATTGGTAAACTTGTGAGGGAAGGAAACTCTGAGGTGATCTTCCATCCTAATTTTTGCATTATTAAGGACTCAACTTCAAAGATAATTAAGGGAATTGGAAAGGCTGTGCATGGACTGTACTACCTGATAAATTTGAGCAATGATGAGCTAAAGAAGGTGTACAGGGATGTGTGTAATTGTTGATGGTGAGGGATGATCAAAYCAGCTGTAYAAGAGAAGAAAATCAAAGGAATCAGTTGTAATAATGCAYRTAATGAACCTAATGAGTGTAATTTGTGGCACAATAGATTGGGTCATGCTCCCATGAACAAAATCAAGCTGTTTGGTTGTGTGAATGATTTTAAGGCTYATTCTAATGAAATATGTTTAACTTGCCAATGTCTAAGCTTGCTAAATTGCCATGTCATTCTAGTACNTCATTCAGAATAGAATCAATCAAATTACATCAAATTCTCCAAGCTCTCAACTTTAATATTTAGAGTGTTACTCTACATGGTATCAAAGCCAGGTTCATAGAAACTTGATTTATACATTCACAACCTGCACACCAAGCAGTCAAGCTGAAGATCATCAAGATGGCYGCCAAGGAAAACACCACCATCGATCAATCAAGCCCCCGTATCTCCATCCAAGTGACAACAATTTCTGCATMTCAGAGAAGCTTCAAGGGATTTCCAACTACAGAAGTTGGCACACATCAGTGGAGATAGCACTTGCAGCTCGAAGGAAACTTGGATTTGTGATTGGTTCTATAAAGAGAGACAAGGAGGATGTCAAGCTCCAAGAGCAGGGGGATACCAGCAATAATGCAGTGATATCTTGGCTACATGGCACCATGACTGAATCGATTAAGATATTTGGAACAACTGTCACAACGCTTCACTATAAGCAATGGTGCAACCAAGTACASACTCAACAAGACTCAGCTGTATGAAACAAAATACAAAGCAAGGTGAGATGAGTATTAGTGAATACTACACCAAGTTGTAATGCCTGTGGGAAGAAATTAAGAATCTCTCATACAAACCCCAATTAGGGCTGTGCAGAAATTTCCGATTCCTATTTTCCGATACGATATACGTTTTTTTTTCCCGAAAATACGGACTTTCGATCCGGTTTTTTTAAATTCGGAAAACCGGATCGGATATTCGGTTTTAAAATTCGGAAATTGGATCGGATCCGGAATGCAATTTATTTAATTCGGAGATTCGAATTTTTGAATTATATGTGAAATTGGGCTTTTAAATTCGGAAATTGGATCGGATATTCGGTTTTTAAATTCGGAAATCGGATATTAAGGCAAAATGTTTGGATTTTAATTAAAAAAAGCTCCATCGCACTGCCGCATCAAAAATGGATCCGCTGGCTGGATGAGCAACCTTTTATTTGGCATTGACATTAAAGTCATGCAATATAAGACTCCAAACCGGATTCGAATATCCGCTTTTTCGATTCGATTTTTTCGGATATCCGAAAATTCGGAAATCCGAATTATTCGAATCGGAATCTGAATAAAAAAAAAGATTTCCAAAAATTCGGATATACCAAAATTTGGATCGGAATTTTTCCGGTATTCGGTTTTGAACAGCGTACCCCCAATTGCTCAGCTTAACACATATGTTGATGCTATGAGACTGGAAAAAGAGGAGCAACACCTTTTTCAATTCCTGAATGGTCTCGATGAGTCCTATGCTTCTCAAAGAAGTCAATTGCTCCTTCAAACTCCCTTACCTATTGTTGAATCAACGTGTGCTGTGCTTCAACAAGAGCGGGTGGTGAACCCATTGTTGGAGAAAGCTCTACCATGAGAGTGAGAGTTAAGTCTGAAAGAAAGTATTCAGACAAAAGACCAAGCAATGCCGGGGGAGTAGTGAAGTAGTTTGCAAGGCCTCTGGTAAAAGGAATCACACTGAAGAGAGGTGAAGAGAGGTGCTAGACAGTTGTTGGGTATCGTGAAGCACATCCAAGGGCTAAACACAACACTAGGGGTTCCAAAGGTGAAAGCAGTTTGACTACCTGGAACAGAAACAAGAGCACTCAAGGAAAAGGATCAGGGTTCAGAATGACAACAAATGTTGTGAGCTCTAGAGATTCATCTGCTGGTGGAAACAATTCTGGTTTGACACCCCAACAAGTGGTTCAAGTTGGAAAGGTGATTCTAACTCATCCTCTGATTCTGTGATTCTGAAT
>SNQN01000808.1:107878-121293 GCA_008642245.1 Bassia scoparia | reverse complement strand
CCCAAAAATCTAAGGGTAACGGTGCGGGCTTAACAAGAAAGGTGGCTCCTCTTTTTCCAACACTGATCAAGTCAGCCACATTACCAATGACAACTCTCTAACCATCCGGTCTTTCAGCATCAAGCCTCGAGACCACAAAGGACATTTTTTCCAATTGGCATGACTTATGAGCAAGGCCTTTGAACAGATTAACTGCAAAAGGTTCACTGTTCCTATTGGACCCACTCCAGATCCTTCAGATGATAAGAAATCTAAGAATGGAATCCCAACGCTATTGCAATTCCACCAAGGAGGGCCACACACTGAGAATTGCATCGTTTTGAAGCATAGGATCAAGACATGGTGAAGATGGTCGCCTCCCAGTCCTCCAGTAGCGAAGAATAAGATTAACATTCACACCAGCCCACTTGCTAAACCGATGAGTTCACCCCAAGGCATGGGTCTCGATCGCGCGGCCTTTGGATTGTCATAGAGTCCTAGTCCTAGCAATATGTTCATTTCAATTCACTGTCCTTTGAGTCTATGTAGTCTTTTGCTATAAATAAAGCCATATTGTTTCAGTTTTCATTCTCAATAAATGATTCATTTGTTTTGGCAATATTATTTTCTAATTCTATGCAAGTCTCAACACACATTGCCACAATTGGTTTAATCTAATACTGATTTAATTATTGAATTGAACAATGCCCAAGAGAGGCCTTCTTTCACAGCTCCACAAAATGACCCTCCCTTCCATTCCTTTGTATATCAATCAAAAATCCCTTGCAACCTTTGAGCCACAAACACTATCATTAGCCTATCTTTTTCCATCACCCACATCTAACCTAACCTTGGACCAAACGGTGTGGTAGGAAAAGACATGTGCAAATGAAAAAAAAAAGTGAAGATAACAATGGCAAAAAGAAAAAAGCAAAAAATCAAAAGTTCAATGCCAAAGTCATCACAAATGCAAATCAATGTCGAAATCCAATGCAAAACAAAGCTCAAAGCCCAGATCAAATAAAAGCAAAAGTCTAAACAGCACACTGCGCACATGGGTTAACTTCTTGATCATCAAGCCTTTTTCGACCCTCAACACAGCCTCACATTACAACCACAAAAGCCCTCTCGCACGAGGCATTGTCAATCACCAACAAGAATACGGTGGTCTGATTCGTAAGGATAGTAGAAGCCTCTCTCGAGTTCGACCACATTAATAATCGTTTGAGGCTTTTGAGTCTTTGACTTGCTAAGAATTTGATATTGGTTTTGCCAGTCTAGAACCTGACATAGACTCATTGTTTGAACAGCATCATTAGCCAACCCAGCATCCAGCCACATCATTGACCCTTGGCCACGAATTTTGACCCTTTTATTCTCGAACCATAGCCTATTCTTTGCCACCTTCAAGGACTCATTGACTCATTCCCAAGAAGTAAAGCCACCTGACCTTTTTGGTTAGTACACTTGTTTGGGAATCAATCCATATAATCTACCCTCCTTCTAGCGCCCACTCCCTATGTGACTCTAGCCGTAAACTACATTTCCCAATAGTCTCGCTGGGGGGCTCGTCGTATCATGACCCCTTAATTCAGTTGGGGGCTTCTTGTCTCCTGAACCTATTACGTGTTCAAGTCTATTGCTATCAAGTGGAAATCATGAAAAATCGCTTATGGACCCTGTCACTTTCCAAGCAAAGTCACTGTCTCGCCGATGTTAAGTCAAGTCGATGTCAAGTTCAAGTTAAAAATTCAAGCTCTAGTCACAAGTCACATCCGAGTCAACCATAGTCTCGCCAAATGTCACCTTGTCTCTAAGTCACTTTTCAAGCACATTTTTCTAGTAGGCCCCATTCAATTTCAAAGGCTCATTCAAATCAGTCTAGAACCAGACTAGACAAGGCCTTTCAAACTCAAAGGCTCACTAAAATCATGTAGAACCAACTAGACAAGACCCTTTCAACTCAAATGCTACTCAAATCATGTCTTGACCAGACCTAGAAGGACCCTTTCAATTCAAAGCTCACGTCAAATCATCATGTCTTGAACCAACCTAGACAAGACCTTTCAATTCAAAGCTCACTCATTTATGTCTAGAACCAGACCAAAAAGACCCTTTCAAATTCAATGACTCTCTCAAATTATGTCTAGAAACAGACCTAGACAGGCCCTTTCGAATTCAAAGACTCTTTCAAATTCTAATTCAATGACTCTTGCCCCTTTCTCAATATCAAGGTCACAAGTTACAGGTCAAACATTGCATGCAAATTTCTCTAGACATAAAACAGACCTATGTCGTCACCAAGGTAGTCCTTAATCCTGAGTTAGGGCTATCATTTCAAGTCAATGCTCATAAAACAGAACCTATTGTCGTCCCCCAAATGAGTAATCAGTGATGAAACATACCGCGTCTCGCGATTGTTTCGACTTAGAAAAAGATGCTTTAACACCAAAAGTTGGAAAATACGTGAGGCATACTCGAACTATTGAGCAAAGGACAAATAAAGGGGGGCAAAAAATATTTCTTTATTTATTTTAATATTTTCTATTTTTAGGATTTCTTTCTATTTTTAGGTTTTTTAAAATAAGTATTACTGGCGATTCTCTTGATTTTACTTTTCATCACATTTTCACATTTTCTGAGCTCACCGTATTTTAGATTATTTTTCTAATTTTTCTATTATTTTTCTATAATTTTTATAAGTTTTTATACGCAGAAAATACAAATATACAAAAAATACCCCGGAAATATGTGGAAACCTTCTAGAACACTTTATAACTCCTTGCTTGGGAGCAAGAGTGTCTAGGTGCGTCTAATCAAAGCAAATCACGAAATAAGATCGGAGGAAATCGCAAATACGCACAGAATAATCGGAGCGTATATAGCAGGCCTGCGTATATACGCAGTTCTCCTGGTTATATACGCAGAGTCTGCGTATATATGCAGGTCCTCTGCGTATATACGCAGGTCCTCTGCGTATATACGCTCGATTTCCCTCCTCATGCCTATAAAGTACCTGCTTGCTCATTCGAGACACACGTCTATTCAACCACATGTCCTAAATTTGCGTATTCACATCTCACACTCTCATACACTCTAAACACATACATTCTTGAGTTTCTAGCATCAATTCTGTTTCGATCCAACGAGCGATAACAAGGTTTACTTTTGAGATTACTCACCTACAACTCTCCTTCGCATTCTTTTAACTTGATTAATTATTATCACGAGTTCTAATTTATTTATTACAATGTAGAAACGACTTTGAATCCTTCATGTAAATTATGTGGTTATTGTTGTTTTCAATCTTTTTCGTTAACATTTATATTACTATCACCACCTTGTCACAATTTATCATTGACATATCGTATTGTCGAATACTAAACATGTCTTTGTCTGGATTAGCAATTCGATCAAAGGACGTTCTTTTTAGTTTTTACTTTAACGATTGTGTATTTGCAGAGACAAGGTGAGAAGGATTACATATACATTATTATGCTTTACTAACCTTTGTTTCATGTTTCGTTTTAACTATCTATCACAATTGTATTATATTGCTTAAACAAGACCGGAAATTTGCGTATCACATTAAAGTCAGATAATCATGAGCGACCGGTTTTCTAGGCACCTTGTTAATTTTGACTAACAATCAGGATCGCTTATCCATGTTAGAAGTCATTGTTTACATAATAGCAAACCCACTAGTAATATTAGGTTAGTGCGCTCTCAAGATCAAATCGATAAGTTTTCTTGAATTCAATTGTTAGACTCATGGAACTACAATGAGACCGAGTAGAGGCCGCTACATGCGGCGGATTGGGTTACTGATTCAATCCGTACCATTTCCCCGAAACCTACATATTGGTTACTGGACCTTTTGTGCCACTAGTTTGGCACCAATGTTTCGGGCGTCCGTGAATAACCTATGATAGGCACGGGTGCGATCCCCTCAATTCGACAACACACCCCAACGCATTCCAATTTCGGATCCGCGGATTCCATGGCTCAATTCCATGACACGGAAGCTGAGGTCAACCCCCTAAGGCGGGGCGAAGCCCTACACACCGCTTCGGTGTGCCTGGTTGCTTTGATGTTTGGATGAGGGGGGAGTCACCTTTTCTTTGGCCTTCTTGACAGCACAGACCTCTTCAGCGTGGATCCATGCTTTTGCCTCCCTCATCATCTCGTTCAAGTCTCCAACCCGTTTCCTTACCATTTGGAACTTGAATGGACTGTCCTCATCCAGCCCACGATAGAAATTATCCAGGATCACCCGGTCTGGCAAGTCTGGAATTTGGAGAGTTTCGTTGTTGAAGCGTTTTACATAGCTCCTCAGACTCTCATTGGATCGTTTCTGGATCCTTCCCAAGTGTAAGCTACTTTTCTACTCCTAGTGATGTGCCATGAAATAATGAGTGAAAAGAACAGCTAGCTCATTGAAGTTGTGGATAGAACCTATTGGAAGACCGTTGAACCACCTTTGTGCTAGCCCCTTCAGAGTAACCGGGAAATACTTACACCAAGTCGCATCGTCGGCCTGGGTGGTTAGCATGAGATGCATGTACATTGCCAGATGATCATCTGGGTCTGTAGTTCCATCATAAGCATCAATAGATGGAAACTTGATCTTCTTGGACTGCGTAGCCATGAGGATAGAAGGAGAAAAGGGGTTCTTTTCAGTTAGGGAGAGTGCTTGCATCCCCCTAGTCACCCCTTGGGATGTTTGACCATGACCCCTATCTAGGTGGGCACCGCTTTGGTGACACCCCCCACGTTGGTGGGATCTAACCTCAGGCTCATGTCGATGCGATCTCGGGGTGGCCTGGCCAATTGTGCTTTGTGCTGGACCATGCGTTCTAAAAGAACAGTGTGAAAGGTCCGTACACACTTGCGTGGAGCCAGTCAAAGAATGCTCTTCATCATACCGAGCGCCTTGCTTAAGCCTCTCAGTTCTCTTTTTGTCCAAGATTACCCTGACATCTTGGTTCCTTTCCCTCTTGATCTCAATGATCTTTCGGGCATCCATGGAGGAAGCTTCACGGTCCTGCTTCCTCTTTTCAATAAGAGTCCTGACGTCTTCTGGCTCCTCGCGAGAAGAAACGTCATCCTCTACATAGGCTTCATCAAACCTATAAGGACCACCCTTGGGAGAGGTGGCCTTGGTGGCAGTTGTTGCTGTGTAGGTAGGCTTAGGAGTGCTACGGTACCTCATGGCCTTACTTTTCTCTCGTTCCAAAGGAACGTGCTCAGTAGAAACAAATTTACCTTTCGGCGTTGGATTTTTGACCTTGATGGTTCTGAGCTTGGGAATGATGGGAGTGTTGTACTCCAAAGCTTGGGACTTGGCAGGAGCTTCACTGCCAGTCACCTTAGACTTGCTTGCCTGCAAGGCTTTCAAGCGGGCATTCTCTTCTTGGAGAGCGTCAAGTCTACTCTTCAATTCATCCTGCTGGGAGAAACGAGCCCATATCTCATCCACTCCCTTGGAGATTTCATCCTTGAGTGTATCATGCGAAACGTACCTACTATCCAAGTCCTGAAGTGACAGGTCAGTGTTGTCCTCCAAGCCAACTTGGAAACTGGAGTGGTCGGCGTTCATCTCACCGTTGGGATTACTCTCCTTCTCCGAGGATGGAGGTGTGATCGTCCTCTGTGTTGTATGGTCATCTCCTGAAGCCATTTCTGATTGCCTCCCCACAGATGGCGCCAAATGTTGTAGCAAGTAAATGGGGATGACGTGTCCTGGCTACAATATTTCCCTAGCTTCTGGGTTGAGAGAGGGCTGGAGGCTTCCCTTCAATGCTACATCTGGAGAGTTGACCTTCTATTGCATGTTGAACGTCTCCTGGCTATCTCCGATCTCCTGGTCACCAGATGCTTGCTTCTTGCTCCTATCACACAGAGCTTGCCTGGCACCTGCACAAAGGAGAATAATCCTATTTGGATTATCTCCCCTCCGATGCTTAAGTAAGTATGGAGTTAGGGAAGTAAATGTGCCAAGCTATAGAGAGAAAGTAGTGAGAGATGCTCTCAAGTAGTTGGGAGTATGGAATAAATGCTAAGACAATTGTGTGTTTTTCCTTGGTTTTTCGGGGTATTTATAGGCAATCCCTCAAAAACCAAGACATCCTTTGGATGGGTGACACTTGTCATCCATTCGTGCTTCCGAGTGTTCCTTACTACCATTTCAGTGTAGAAACGTCGGTTCTCCATCCCGTTTCGGTCTGGATTAATTTAATCTGTAGCGCTTGCCACGTGGATCATTTCAACCCAATATTTGAAGGACACGTGGGCAAGGATTTTCTGTGCCACATCACGTACCGTCCTCGAGGACATAGCTATCACATTGATAGTGAACCTCGCTAAATCTTGTGTGTTATTTGTTCATCTTATTTGTTTGTTTTTGTAGTTTGCTTATTTTTTGCGTTTCCGTTACAACAAACTTAGTATCAGAGCGGGATAACGATTTGGCCGCGATTAATACAAACAAGTGAACAAACATGAAGATTGAGAAGTTTACATGTAGGAAGATTGAGAAGTCAACAAACATGGCAGATTAGTATGCGAGCCTTTTTGAAACAACAAGGCGTTTGGAAGCCTTTGGTCAATAAATCAAAGGATTCAACTGAAAATGGCTTAACACAACAAGAATCCGCGTTATTAACGACGGATTTTACYGACCGTCAAAAAAACGGTCCCAAAAGGTCATATTACCGACCATTTTTTATTGGACGTAATTTACCGATCGTCTTGTTAAATTTACCGACCGTTATTTAAATTGGGCGGAAATTACCGTCCGTTTTTCAATTTTTCCGACTGTTGTACGGTCGGTAACGTGGTCAAGATTTTTAATTGACCTAAACATAAATATTACCGACCGTCAACTTGAGATTACTGACTGTTGACGGTCGGTAAACTTAATTTCTTTAATTTTTTTTTGTCGACCACAACTTCACGAGTAAGGGGCCACAAATTAAAGAGCTCTCTTTTGTCATTTCACTCATAAGTCATAATTCATCCACTCACTCACTCACTCCTTCATTTCCCCCCTTATTCATCAATCACTTTCTCTCTCCTAATTTCCTCCTCACATATCTACTCCCTCTCTTCTCTGAGTCCCCTCACCTCCTCTCTTAACCGCTCCTTTCAGGCAACTCCACACCACAACCCTCTCCCCCTGCAACTACCACGCACATTGCTATAGCAACCGCGACCACCAACTAGATCTGATGGAGGTGGCGACAGTAGCGGCAGTACCTAAACAAATAAAAAACGGTCGGTAAAAACGCGGAAGCGGTCGACAAACCTTTTACCGACCGCCAACGGTCAGTAATTGACAGTCAGTATATATTTGGATGGCAAATAAGGCTTTACCGACCGTTTACTAAAAACAAATGATGATCTCTGACGGTTAGAAACAGACGGAAATCATCGACCGTCGGACGCAAATTACCGACCGCCAAACGGTCGGTAATGTTGCAGATTTACGACTGTTTGGCGGTCGAAAACTACCTTTGAAGTGAAATTTTTTCCACAAAAATACGACATTTAATCATTACCGACCGTTTAGCGGTCGGTAAAAGTCAATAGAAAAAAACGGAGTTGGCTGACATGACTGTCAGAATCAACTTTCACCTTTCAAGAATGTAGAATAAAATCAATAATAGCAAAAAACAAATATAAAACTCAATTTCAGTTTAATAACGAAGAATCATTATATTGATATCAAAAAAAATATATTTATACTTACAATAACTTCAACTAATAAATACAAAATCCCTAAAACTATGAAATTTCTTCACCCTAAACAATGTAGAAGCCTTTCTTTCCATATCTTCAGCCTAGAATCCATCAAATCTTCACTCGCTCCCAGATTTTCTAGATCTTTAACTGCAAGAAAAAATAGAAGACAAAATCAAAATAAATTAGTAAAAATCAAAAATCGAAAATGAAGAATGGAAAAATCTTGAAAAAATCAGAAAATCTTAATTGAAAACAAACAAGAAAAAATTATGTTGACAAAAACAAGGAAATGAAAATAAGAGTAAAAATCGCAAGGAAAACCAGAAAATTCAGAGAACAAATTAATTAGGGATTTTTTTAATAGAATGAAAATTAATTAGGGAATTTGGAAAAACTCAAAATATTGTAGATCTAGTAATAATATTAAAATAAAACCCCAAAGAATCAAATTTAAAAGAAAAACCCTAAAAATCAAAAGTGAATTAAAAAAGTAGATTCCATTTAAGAAAATTCCAAATTATAAAATACTAAAAAAAATCAAAAATCTTGCATTGAAGGTAACCAGAAACAAAAAAATAAAAAAACCTGGAAAAAGAATTTTTGAAAATTCCCAAAAAATCGTGAATAACGAAAAAAATAAAAAAAATCACGAGTGAAAATAAAAACCCGAAAGGACCTCCAAATAACGAAAAAGCCCCCAAGAATCCCAAATTCGTTGGTCGAACATATTCATGAGTGAAAAAAAAAGAATTGAAAATAAACGAAAATTATTTTAAAAAACGAAAATAAAGTCAGAAAAACTCAAAGACTCAAATCTGAAATTTAAAAATACAATATTTGAAAATAAAGGAAAACCCAAAAAAAACATTAAAGTTAGATAAAGCCAAAAAACAAAACTCATAAAAATCAACTCAAAGGAAAACCCAAAATGAAAATGAATTCAAATTTTTCTATATCTAGTAAAAATATTATGATAAAACCCCAAAAAAACAAAATTTAAAGAAAAACCTAAAATTAAAAATTGAAGGAAGAACTAACCCATAAAAACGAAGATGAGGAGGAGAGGCGGCGGTTGAGGAGGAGAGACTGCTGAGGAGGGAGTTGGATGCGTGAAAGGGAGTTCAGTAAGGAGAGAGGTGGGAGATTGAGGAGAGGGAAAGAGTGAGGAGAGACGTGAGTAAGGAGAGAGAGTGATGAATGATGAGAGAGTAAGGAAATGAGAAGAAAAAAAGGAGAGAGAGTATTAGTGAATGGAAATTTTAAAAAAGAAACTGACCATGTGGTCGACTTTGAGTTTTGTTCAAAATACATTTATCGAYCATCTACGATTAGTAATGTCACGTAGTCGGTTGGTAATTTTGTTTCCAAGTAAAAAAATATTTGACCATATTACTGACCGTCTAACGGTTGGTAAAATGAAAAACAGACGGTAATTTCCGTCCATTATAATAAACGATCGACAAATCTATAAAAACAGTTGGTAAATTGCATCCCATTAAAAAACAGTCGGTAATATGACATTTTCCGACCATTTTCGTGACGATTGGTAAAATTCGTCGTTAATAACACAAATTCTTGTTGTGGCAGATGGGAAAATTTGTACTTTGTTGAGCGTTAGGCACATTCCACAACTGAAGAAAAATTTGATCTCTCTTGGCACTCTTGACAAAGAGGGATTCACGTTTTCAGGTTTAAATGGGGAATTGTGTGTTTTCAAGGGTTCGAAGGTAGTACTAAAAGGTACCAAATTGGGTGCTTTATATTATTTACTCGGTATTGTTCTGACTTGTTTTGCACTTGTAGCATCCACAGGTTCAGGTGAGATAACTAAGCTATGGCATAAGAGGCTTGGGCATATGAGCGAGCGTATTATCCAGACCGGGTCTTCTTGGTAGACACACGGTAAAGAATCTTGTGTTTTGTGAATATTGCGTGTTTGGTAACCAACGTCGTGTGTAATTCGGCAAAGGGTTGCATTTTACCAAGTCTACTTTGGACTATATTCATTCTGATTATTGGGGGCCTTCTCGTGTTAAGGGTATTAAATTGGGGGATATCGATATTTTGTTACTTTTATTGATGATTTCTCCAGGTACACATGGCTTTATGTTCTAAAGCATAAAAGAGATCGAGGCTTTTAACATTTTCAAGCATTGGAAAGTGTTAGTTAATGAAAATCGGACTGGCAAGAAGGTCTAACGAAATTGAACGGATAATGGTCTTGATTTTGTTTGTGTTGAGTTCAATGATCTTTGCTGGGACTAAGGGATTATATAAGACATCGTACCATTAGGAAAACATTACAGTAGAATGGTGTTTCATAGAGAATGAACAAGACATTACTTGAAAGAACTCGTTGTATGCTCTTTAATTTGATGCAGGTTTGATTAGGTGGTATTAGTTAAAAACCGTAAAAACGGCTTACTACTTGATTAATCGTGTTCCTGTTACAAGTATTGACTGCAAGATACCTTGTGAGAAATGGTCTGAGAGAAGTGTTGATTATTCGTTGCTGCGAGTTTTCGGATGTGTGGTTTATTATCATGTTAATGATTGTATGTTGGAAATTAGAGCTAGAAATAATTGTTTCATGGAATAAAGATATGGTGTAAAGGGATATAGAATTTGGTCCCCATCAGAGAGTCGTATTGTAACTAATAGAGTTGTAACCTTTGATGAAAGTATTACTCCCTCCGTTTTTTTTAGATGTTCCATACCATTATGGAACGGTTTTTAAGAGTTGATTGAGTTGAGTAAGTTGGGTAAAAAGTTGAATAAGTTAGGTAAAAGAGTAAATGTGTGAATGAAATTTTATGGGAAATAGTAATTTTGGGTGAAAAGATTGGGTAAAGTAATGAAAGTTGACTTTAGGAAGGGGTAAGTCATTAATGTTAGAGTAAATAAAGTAGGTAAAATGTGAAAAAGTTATTTTTAGATTGGTTTGGAACAACTATTTAAAAACATCCCAAAATAGAAACTGGAACAACTAAAAAAACGGAGGGAGTATATTTTTATATGTTGATAAATCACCAGGTAACAAGGATGATAGCATAGTTTTAGATGATGAGCTAGAAATAGATTCATTGTCTACTCCTGAGGATGGTGCGCATATTCAGGTGAAGTAGAGTCCGGTGTCTACTAGTCAGATTGATGATGAGCCTATTGGTACTAATACAGGTGATTCAATTGAAAAATTGATCATGTTATGAATGCTGGTTTTAAAAGACTACAGAAGAAGCCATATGGACTCATTGCGGAGATGGAGGGACGTCGTTTTTCGGGTAAGAACTATTGTGTAGAGGAGTTGGTGGCTTATGCTTTACATGTTGCAGCTTGTAGTGAGACACTTGAGCCAATTTCTTGCAAGGAATTTGTTTCTACTTTCTAGTGATGAGTGAAGTAAATGGTTGGTTGCTTTGAGTGAAGAGATAGAGTCTCTGCACAAGAACAACACATGGGAACTTGTGAAGCTACCACAAGGTTGTAGGTTTATTGGGTGCAAGCTAAGTGGGTTTTCAAGAGAAAGGAGGGAACTTCAATTCAAAAGGAGGTCCAATTAGGTACAAGGCCCAACTTATTGCTTAGGGTTTTAGGCAGCAAGAAGGAGTGGATTACAATGAGATATTCTCACCTGTGGTTCGACATACTTCTATTCGAGTGTTACTAGCAATAGTGGCACATTATGATCTAGAACTTGAGTAAATGGATGTTAAGACCGCGTTCTTGCATGGTGAGCTTGAGGTGGATATCTATATGAATCAACCTGAAGGGTTCATTGCCTCTACGAAAGGGGACCTATGCGTGTCCTTTGAAGAATTCCTTGTATGGGCCTAAACAATCACCTAGATAGTTGTACAAGCGATTTAACAATTTCATGGGTGGAGCATGACTACTACGAGAGTCCTTACGATTGATGCATTTATCACAGTAAGGTGGAGGATGATTCTTATATTTATTTATTGTTGTATGTTGATGACATTCTTTTTAATGCTAAGGAAATGTCAAATGTGCGCAAGTTGAAGGAGTTTCTAAGCTCCGAGTTTGACATGAAAGACTTAGGAGCAGCCCGTAAGATTTTGAGGATGGAGATATACAGAGATTGTGCCAAGAAGAAGTTGTTTCTTTCGCAAAAGAACTACACTCGGAGAATTCTTGGCAGGTTTGGTGTGAAAAAGAAAAATCTATAAATACTCCTATTGCTCCTAACACTTACCTTTCTATGAATACTCCTTAATTTGATGATGAGAAGGAGTACATGTCTAGTGCTCCGTATTCTAGTGTAGTTGGTAGTTTGATGTATGTCATGGTTTGTACTAGGACTCCTRATATTGCATATGTTGTTAGTGTTGTTGGTAGGTTTATGTCTCAACCTAAGAAGGAGCATTGACAGTGTGTGAAATGAATTTTTCTCTATTTGGTTGGATAGGGGGATGTTGGACTCATTTATGGCAATGAGACTTAGTGTCTGGTGTCCGCATATTGTGATTCTGATTATGCATGTGATGTTGATACTAGAAGATCTGTAACAGGTTATGTATACACACTTGGGAGTTCAGTGATTAGTTAGAAGGCAACTTTGCAATCTTCGATTACGTTAGTTGTCTACAATGGGAAACGGAATATATGATGTTAACTACTGCTGCGAAAGAGGGTATATGGTTGCGGGGTCTTGTTAGTGATTTGGGCATTTATCATGATCGTGCTACACTCTATTGTGATAGTTTGAGTGCTATTTGTCTTGCTAAAGATCAGGTACATCATGATAGAACTAAGGGATTTTTCCTCAGGTACCCCTGAGGTTTTGCTTAATTCCTCGGTACCCCCGAGTTTTTAGAAATGCCTCAGGTACCCCTGAGGTTAGACAAAATAGCTCAAATACCCTTATTATGGATGGAAAACTAACGCCATTAGTGTTTAACCCCTAATTAAACTAATTAACACCTAATTAACATCTAATTTAACCCATCTTCAACACCCCTCTTCATTCTTCAATGTACGATTACCCAGATCAATTCCACCCCCAAATCGCCTCTCTCTTCTTCATTCTTCAATGTACGATTACCCAGATCAAATCCCCCCCCCCCAAATTGCCTCTCACCACTGTAGCAGCCATCACCATCCCATCGCACCTCACAACTACATCCATCACACCCGCTCAGCTCCATCATCACCACCCCCTCTCACCACCGCACCTCACAATCGCGCCCAACACCAAAATATTGAGTTTGATTTTCTGATAAATATTGAGTTTGATTTTCTGATAAATTTATTGAGTTTGATTTTCTGATTACTCCAAACTCAAGACAATTCTTACGTTTTTTTACAGCTCGAATTTTTTTGTTCGATTTCGGATTCTTTCAAATATCAATCCCAGTATTTGCCGAAAGAGAAAGAATCAAAAAAACCTGCCAGAGAATTGGGGGTTCCCATTGTAATGCATGACTACTTAACAGGTGGATTCACTGCAAATACTAGCTTGTCGACACATGAAAATGAAAAATTTTGTAATGGTTCATGTTAAGAATAATATTTGTATTGAAACAAGGGGCAAAAAACCATTACTCTTGAATACCAACCAAATGTTCGAAAGGTCAAATATTTGGAATTTCATGCGACCGCTCACTCTGTATCACAGATTCGTAGTGGCGGGCAGTGAGCTGTGCCTCGTCAGTTCGTGACTATCCATGAACCCG
>SNQN01000808.1:92759-107853 GCA_008642245.1 Bassia scoparia | reverse complement strand
CGCTCCAAACAAACAACACCGAAAAAATTCGGTTTTTAGTCTTTCGATCCAACCAAATCGAATTTTTAAATTAATTTAGCTACATAACAATTACGTTTGTTTGGAGTTTTTAATTCAATTTAGTTACAATAAAAGTTAGTTTAATAATGCTTAAGTTTTCTAATGATTTACAAATAACAAATTCAATTTAAGACCAACAAAGTTTCATATAGAATAACGACTTTACAACAAAGTTAAGTTTTGGAGAGTTAATGTGGCAAATGGACCAGTGACTAAATTATAAAACCTTTTAATAATTCGAATGCGTTTGGAGTTTGGTTTCCTCTCTCACACCGGACTCCAAACCAAAACCGATTTTTAGAAATTTGACTCCAGACGGACAAATTTTTAAAAATGTGCGGTTTTAAAACCGATTTGTTTCACCCTACTATAATCCCATACCAAACACCTCATAGAAGTATATAAACGCTAAAGGAGCAATAGCTAGACAGTTAAATGAGATTTACGTGGATATTTATTTCATAGATGGACTGGGATCAATCATAATTATCTATGACATATATAATCAATATAAAATGTAGTGTAAGATGCATTCGTTGTCCAACAAGTGCATGGTTTCCATTTTTGTTTTAATGATCTGTAACAAGATAGGATGCATGAAATACATTCGCTTTCAATTTTGTCACCAGAATTTTGAGCTTTGATGGTGTTGATGAATTTATATGCTATTCCGTAATAACTGCTGAATCAAGCTAATTCCAATTTATTTCTTACCCATCAATCAACATATGGCCATTTAGATAAGGCGTACATATACACTTAGGGAGTGTTTGATAACTGATTTTTACTGATTTTGACTGTCAAAATGGTAAACACCAAAAAAAGTGTTTGATACTAGTTTGTTGGTTGGTTAAAATCAGCTTTTCAGCCAAAAGCTACTTGAGTAGCTTCTCATGATGACTTCTGACTTATCAAATATAAAATTACACTTTTACCCTCAGCTTACTTGCATTACTATTAATAATTAATGATTAATAATTAATAATTTAATAATTAAATTAATGATTATAATTATAATTAATAATTAATAACTAACGATAATTAATAGTTTATATTTTATAACTTTTAAGCTTTACTTTTTTAATTAAACTCTGATACACGCACGAATTGAAGAAGTAACAACTCACAATAGGATCATCAAGCTTACATGGAACAATACTCCATGAGAACAATGGTTTCGACAGTTCTGCGAAACAATCTCACCACAAAAAGGAAGAATCCGCATAATAGCCCACCCAACAATCGAATCTCTGTCGAAGGTCGAGCAACATCAGAAGGAAAAAAACCCTCAAGTCACTACGTGGGTCTCAGAAGGCCAAAAGAGCTCGTTTTCTCAAGTTAACATGCAAGCCGAGACAAGGGTCTCTCCGCAAAATCACTCGAAACCTTCCCAACCACCAATGTATCACCAACATGTGTCATCATCCAAATACCAACCTCACGCAACATGGCAAACCTCTCACGTCGTCTGTTGTTGTGTTGCTAATCAATGTATTAAGAAAATTATAGTCAGGTGGGCTTTTGTTTGATTCACGTTAATGAATAGATTTATCAATATTCAATTATTATAATTTTTACATATATACTTTTAAAGATATAATCGATACAAAACTTGCATTGAGAATGCATATGAATAGTAAATCGCTACAATTCATGGAACGGAGGGATTATTATTAATATTGTCATATTTTTAGTTCTATTATATATATTGATCGTTGTTATTTTAGTTGTCATTTTCATTATTATATGAATACTCATACAATAATGATATTATTGATAAAAAATAATGATATTATTAGCATTTTATATTCACATAATAATATAAATATTATGTGTTCAAATAGTCATAACTTGCCCTAGCAAAACTGATTATACCAAAGAGAATGTCTGAGGCAGGGGGGGGTCCCCTCTTTCTTTCCCTTTGCATAGGAATAGAATATCTTTCTAGAATTTTGATGACAATAGGGGATACTCCTAGGTTCAAATTCCACTCTAGATGCAAGAAGTTGAAATTGAATCGCATTATATTTGTTTGCTGATGTTATCTTTTGCAATTTCGAACCTTCACCCAAACTTCGGCATTATTCACAATTCTAATAGTCGATGAACCAACTGATTGTTGATACATTTTCAGAGATCTGTRAAACACGAAAAGTTTAAAAAAATGGAAGACGAAGCGAATGAAGGATGCGCGAATCAACAAGGGAAGAAGATGAAGATAAAGTTAGGGTTTGGAAATAGAGGGATAAGAATGACAACTGTTCTTTGTACAAACCCTTAACTATATGCTAAACCTTAGTTAGTGTCTAATAAACACACTTAACGTCCAAAAACTTGAGATTTCACACCAAAACCCCAATTAAGGTCACGTTTAGAAATACTAAGATGGATTAAGGTTATAGTTGGGAATAAAAAAAATTGGTAGCTACCACTGGGATTTCGTTAAAACTGGTAGCTACCAATGAGAATTTCCCAAAAAATGAAAGTCACAATTATTATTTATTTATTTATACTTGTTACTCCTTTTATTTATTTACTAATCAAAATAGCTAGTCTTATTATTGATTTATTTATTACTATTATTATTCCTACTATTATTAATTATATTGTTTCATTTATTTATTTTTATTGTTTATTTATTTATTTATTTATTTATTTATCTATTAGTATTAGTGTTACTACTAATATTATTTACAATAATATTATTTCCATTATTCACATCACATTTATTATACACCACTAATTAATGTTAATAATTAATTATTATGCTAAACWTGAGTTCACCTCAACTATTTTAACCAACTTCRATTCAGTTTAACCTACTTTAGTTCAGTTTAGTTCAATTCAACCAATTTCAACCCAAAAGAGCAAAACCTAAGTCTGAAATAGTAATAGTCAAATGTGAGTGGTGTCATCTTTAAAAATGGTCCTAATATTTTCGAAAAAAGGAAAATGTGAAACATAACTCTAACGGTGATGTTGTCTAAGGTCAGGAAAATGTGAAACATAACTCTAACGGCGATGTTGTCCTATTAAATGGGCTTTCCGTATCTAAGGCGTATTGAGGAGTATATTTCCAGAGAATTTATACGGAGTATTATACGAATTTTGGTGGGATAGTGTATCACTACAGTATAGTACTTCGAGGTACATTTATTAATTTCGTATTTTCCTTTACTTAGAAATATACTTGGAGTACTGAAAAGTGGACAAAATTTCACTAGTAATCGCTAATGAATCGCGACATTAACCCTGTGGGTTAATCGCCTTCTGATGTATTGTATTGATATATGGTTTTTCCCTCATTCTCTTGCTATATTGAATGGTTTTTGGCCTTCTTAAGGYCCTCTTTGCTACTAATGTTGTTTGTTTAGTGTTTGAATGAGTTTTAGGTTGCTTTCATTGATTTGGAGTGATTTTGGACTCATTTGCGAGCACTACGGAGCCTTAGGAGGAGTAGTAAGGAGCAAGGAGTGGAGCTACGCGAAAAATGATCGTTGCGGAGCATCGATTTTCACATATGCTNTTTTCTGAGTGTTGTCTGGCAGTGGTGTTTGTGGTGGCGACACAGTGGCGGCGAAGACGACGGTCTGATTATAATGGTGATGGTGACAGTCTGATTGTAATGGTGATGGGAGGTTGAAGATGAGTATGGAGGTTGAAGATGGGTGATTAATGGAGGAGAAAGTTATATTAGGGATAATAGACTAACGGTGTTAGAGATTTTAACGGAAATTGTCTCATTAAGGGTATTTCAGCTAATATCTCAGAGGTGAAGGGTACCTGAGRCATTTCTAAAAACTCGGGGGTACCTGAGGAATTAAGCAAAACCTCAGGGGTACCTGAGGAAAAATCCCTATTACTAATTATATTGATATACGTTATTATTTCCTTAAAAATGAGAAGCGTATTGTGGTGAAGAAAGTTTCTTATGTTGATAACCCAACTGATATGTTCACCAAGCCATTCCAGTTCGCAAGTTTAAACATTGCTTGGACTTGTTGAACATTGATAGCCACATTTGAGACCCTTACGGGTACTACAACAACGTGGAGGCAATCCCCGCCCCAGAATTCGGTGGGCATTAATTTGTAAAGGTTGGTTTTCTTGTTGTTTGGTTTGGAGTTGGCATGTATTGGCAAATACAAGTCAAGGTGGAGATTTGTGGAGTAATTTGTCTTATGACTTGATTTACTAGGTTGTTTGAAGTTATATGGAGCATGTTGCGAAATATTGCAGCAAACCCGACCGGGTATGTTGAAACCCGATCAGGTATGAAGTTCGAAGAAGCTTAGGCAATTTGGTTGTCTTGCGGAACCGGGCGGGTATGGGTCAGTTTGGTTGCCTCGTCTTTGGATGGCTCGTGCACCTGTACGGGTGCCCAGGCTCCCGGGCAAGTCCGTGTTTTTGACATGCCTGACACGTTTTGGAAGCTCTCGCACCTGGGCGGGTGGCCAGTCCCTCGGGCGAGTCCGTGTTTTGACTTGCCCAACATGTTTTGGAAGCTCTCGCACCTGGGCGGGTGGTCAGTCCCCCGGACGGGTCCGTTATTGTATTCTCTTGATCTCCGTAGTAAACATATTCGTACCGGCTTAGAGAACGTAGTTATCACATTGATAATTAACCTCATTAAATCTTGTGTGTATCTGTTCATCTTATTTGTTTGTTATTGTAGTTTACTTATTTTCGGCGTTTCCGTTACAAGATTCAGTTTATTTGTTATTAAACTAAATTAAACTCTTGAAGTTTGTATGGATAGGTTGAAAAATTGTATTGATATATTAATTGTCCCCGTCACTTATCTAATAGAGAAAATTAAATATTGAGCCTATATGACAACCTTAGAAATTAAACCTAATCACACTCTCTGCTCCTTAGAGTAGCTAACTCATGAATCGTGAGCTACTGTATATGAATACTTCCCAAAGGTTAAGCACTAGGTCACTGGAGACTCCGATCCTAATTAAGGACACACCTCCACATCATTAGAATGAACTAGTTTGTGTATAAATTACTAATAAGCAAGCTCAAGAACAAATAATACATTATACTCCCTCTATAACAAAAAGAATGCAACAATTGGGTATTATTTCTGATAAATAAAATATTTAATTGTTACATTATTTTTATCACGGAGGTAGTACGTATTTATAGAATATGTACCCTACTAATCCGCGATCCACACTAGACGACTATATATCCTTACAAAGTCAGGTACATACATTCTAATCATTCATTGGCCCACAAATCCTCCTCCGATTAATAACACTCACGATCGTATACATATATACATGAACAATGCATTATTATTTGAAATAGTTTAGGCATAACATGTAATAATATAAGTTGGGGTCATATTAGATTTGGTGATATAGCAGGCAGGCTGTGATCTAGTAGCAATATTGAGCATTAATGGCGCTAAAGATGTAACTGTCGTTGCTTCAGTGAGGAATTGGGGTTACAACCAAAACCTGAAACTAAGACTGTGACTCCTCATTGCGTAATTCCATCACTCTATATATATTGTATAAACAACCGTGACCTACCACTCTGTCGTACTCCATTATTTATTACTCTACATACCAGTCTCGTTTTTACACATTCAATTTTAAAACTACACTAGCAGAACGTATCATTTGTCGTTGTTGTTTTCCCCCTCTTCTAAACGGTAAAAAAAAAACACAAAGACATTTTGTTGCATGAGAAACCTCTCATTTTAGTGTAACTATAATTATTATCGGCTAGTAAATTTGATACTACTGCATTAGAAACCTCCCTAACTTTGATTGCTCAACTCCCTGGAAGTAGAAAGATAACTTTGATTGCTCAACATTGTGACACGAAAACTATTACACATATATGTAGTCCTATTTTATGGATCAACTACTTTGATTTGTTGATATATAAACCCGCATTGAAGATTTGGATTGAAAATCACTAATATATAAATTTGGTGGACTACACTCTTTATTTTACCAATTGATTTTATAATAGAACCCCACATATATAACTTATCTATGGTCAGACCGTCAGACTCTTTTACAGAATAGTTTAGACTTTAGACCCGTGATTAAATCAATTGAATTTTATCATACTCTTAATTTCTTACTCTCGAGTAAGTATTTCATGTGCCCGCAAATTCACAATAATGCACAATCAAAAATACACCTGATACAAGTACTTCAACAATCACAAAAGTGCCTGGTTTATGTTAGATTACTATTGGGCTTTCGATCCATATCGCAAGTTGCATGTTTATGCTGATTACTATTGGGCTTACTAGTACTAATAAGCAAACTACCAAAACCTGAATGCCATTATTCCACGCCCTCATAAGAGATACACAAACTAAATTTATGATTCTGCCACATAGACCGAGATGAACGAACCGATCCAACACCTTTCAATCTCGAATCAAGCTGCAATTTTTAAGCATMTTTGGGCCTTTTAATTCAGGAAAGAGAAGTTATGGGTTCAGTGGACGCTTTAAAAGATTTTCAATAGGTCTATTATGGTCTCGGGACCATGTTCCTCATCATGATCCCATCATAATCCCGAGCAAATGTTCATTTCCGAAACTAGAAATGTTCATTTCCGAAAATAGATGCGTTCATTTCCGAAAATACAAGTATTCATTTTCAGATATGAACATTTACATTTGAAAATGAACATTTTACATGTTGAGATGAACATTTCTAGTTTCGGAAATAAACATTTGCCCGAGACCATGGTCCCGATCCCGGGACCATAGTAAAATTTGCGTTGATTTTCCAATCTCAAAGCATTGTGGACAATTGTGTGGTGGTTGGAGCTCCTTGATAAACTCAAACATGGCAAGTTTTCTATCAAGAATCTCTATTATTATGAGCTCCTACCTTCTCATGGTTGGTTTCTTGGAAGAGAATCATGCATCAATGTAAAGCCTCACCTCGCAGTGTTTTCATCATATGGTTGGTTCTCCATGGCAGGTTATCTACTTGTGATAAGATGTTGAATTGGGGTTTATCCATTGATCACATTTTCACTTTGTGTGGCACTTCTTTTGAAACTTTGGATATCGGTATTTTGAGTATTCCTACTCAAAGCTCTTTGGTCTGCTGTCTTAAAGTGTAGGAACGTATCAGATGCGATAGCGAAATTTCAGGAACGCTTCCTAAACATCTAAAACAGGATTCCATGCATATAACTAATACGAATACATATAAGAGTTGGATATAATACCTTTGATGCGTGAACTCCCTTTTAGTTTTTTCGTAGCCCTCCTTTGGAATCAGAACCTAATTGCGATTCCTCTTGGTCCACAAACAGAAGGATCCCACGTATGCTAGTACAGAAGAAGGAGGAACTAACTTTCACTCTCTTACTTTGTATGGGAAACGACTTTTATGGAATATTAGGGTTATTGTATTTCACTCAATAAATTATATTATTATGTATTAACATACATATACTAAGCCTTATATCGAAGATTCCAACTCTAGACGCTTGTTTTAGCCCATAAAGGACTTCTTAAGCTTACATACCTTCTTAGAATTTTCTGGATCTTCAAAACTTCTGGTTGTGTCATGTACACATCTCTCCAAGAACCATTCAAGAAGGCGGTTTTAACATCCATTTGCCAAATTTCATAATCATAAAATGCAGCAATCGCTAGAAGGATCCGAATGGATTTAAGCACCACTAGTGAAAATGTTTCATCATTGTCAATACCATGAATTTGTTTGAAACTTTAGCAACCAGTCGAGCCTTGAAAATGGTTACATTTTCATCCTTGTCTGTTTTCACTTTGAAAACCATTTGCTTCCAATGGGTTCTACCCCATCTAGCAAATCTACCAAAGTCCATACTTGGTTTTCAGACATGGATTCCATTTCAGATTTCTCAATGCGAGTTGACTCATCAAAGCTTGCGTATAACTAGTAGCTCTTCACTTTCCAAAACAGAATTTCAGAATTTTCAGTCAACAAGACATCAAAAAACCTCTTGGTGGTCTTGTCAGTCTACTAGATCTACGTACGGGCTGAGCAACAGGAGAAATCCTTATGATCTCGCTCTGATGTGGTTTTATCCACATCATTTGTTGCTCTTCTCGAATTTCTTCGAGAACAATACTACTCCACTTGTCTTTTGAAATGAAATCTTTTCCAAAAAGACACCGTCTCGAGCAACAACACTTTGTCTCATTACGGTGTAAAGTAGTAGCCCTTTGTTTCTTAGGATAACCTACGAAGAAACATTTGTTGATTTGGGAGATAGCTTGCCTGAGAGTAAACGCTTTACATAAGCTTCACAACCCCAAATGCGAAGAAAGATAATGTTGGAACTTTTCCTGCCCATACTCATATGGTTTTTCTACTGCCTTTGACAGAGTTCTATTTAAGTGTAAAAGCAGCGATTTCGAGGGATGTCCTTAAAAAGATATGGAAGATCTACAAGATCATCATTGATCGAACCATATTAAGTAAGTTCGATCCTCCTTCGACACACATATAATTGAGGTGTTCCTGGTGGAGTTAGTTGTGAACATATCCACAACTTTGAGATGATCGTCAACTCTTGGCTCAAATATTCTCACCACGATCTGATCGTAGTGCTTTTATTGTCTGCCTAATTGATTCTGTACTTCATTAAAATTGTTTGAACTTTTCAACGATTCAGACTTACTTCATTAATAAATATATCCTTATTCACTTAAATCACCAATAAAAGTTATAAGTAACTAACCTTCCCTGGACATAGTGCTCATTGGTCCACACACATCTGTATGTATGTCCCAAAGGTCACTAGCTCTCTCACCCTTTCCTGTAAAAGGTGATTTTGTCATTTTACCCATCAAACATCCTTCGCATATATCACTGATTCATAATCAAATGATGTTAGAATGCCATCACTTTGCAATTTTTGAATACGTTTTGGGTTGATGTCTCCTAAACGACAATGCCATAAATAAGTTAGGTTTAATCGCCTGATTGTTTTTTCTTGCAATCTATGTTATAAATATGTTTATCTAAATCTAAACCATACAAACCATTTATTAATTTAACACTGGCATAAAACACTCTTTAATAAACTGAACAACTATTGTTCTTTATTTCAAACTGAAAACTTCGGCGTCTAACACCGAACAGAATGAGTTTTTAGTAATAGAAGGACAAATAACAATTATTAATTCTAAAACTAATCCAGAAGGTAAAGGTAGACTATAGTTCCAATTGCTAGAGAGCAGCTGTGCCATTACAAGCGTAGTCTACTCCCCTTAGCCAGCTTCCACTTCTTTTTAGTCCCTGCACATTCGAAACAATGGTGAGTAACCACACTGTATCAATACCAGAAGCAGAAGTTGCAAAAATTAACCTCTATACACATGATACCTGAAGAAGAAGCACTGTCTTCTATCTCCAATTTCTTTGGGCAATTCTCTTCCAGTGGCCATGCATCACAGTGAAACACTTGGCATCAGCTTTTGGATTGCCTTTGGGTTTTTCAGAAGTTTAGCCTGAGCAACTTGCTTGCCCTTGCTTTGACAATTTTACCCTTCCCATTCTTCTGAACCTTTGCTTTCTGAACCATAAAACTCCTTCTTTGGTTTGGGAATGTCTAGCTCAGTGACTAGCATTCCATGCAATCTCCAGGAATTCACTTTATCTAGCATGTTAAAGTTCTGTCTGTATTGTTCAATGGCATCTCTTGCTATAGCAAAGACCAATTTCTCATTTTTTTCGAACAAGTCCATTATTGAGAATGGTCCCACTAGTTCATGTCTTTGTCGACTTCGAGAAGCTCTTTGTGAGTCTCGTATCTCTCAATTCTAGCCTGTTTCTTAAACATCGTTTTCAATTTGTGGATAATGCTATATAGCACCATACCATCAACTTCTTTTGAAGGTTTGGTCCATTGAAGCTAGCATGAAGCATGTGACAACATTGATTTTCTTAAATAGCTTTTTAGCAGCCTTTTAGCATCTGATGCTGAGGTTCCAGAATGGGATAGGGTGTCAAAGACATCCTCTCTTCCTCGGCCTAAGAACATTCTTAGGTCCCTTTCCCAATCAAGGAAGTTTGTGTTGTTCAATTTGTCCTTCTCAAGGCATGAACGTAAGTTGAGATTGTTGTTGTTGTTGTTGTTGTTTAACATGATATCTACAAAGAAATATTGCAAAGTTCAATTTACGTTTATCATAGTAGCATATTTTAAACATTTTAAGCTACTAATCACATTATTTATTAATTTGTCCCTTTAAATAATGCGACAACCAAGACCATATAACATAAGATTTAAGCGGACTTTGGCCTATCATTAAAATCTAATGCTTTGGTAAATAAACCTTTACTAATTTATTCATAATCTCGGTCGATAGGTGAAACTCTTGTTCATCTCTATGTTTCAAAACCCAAACTTTGTCTTTTGATAATTTTGTTGAGTAACACAAACATTAAACATGTAAATTCGCAAAACCCTATTATCTCAAGATTACAAGTACACCCGCTTTGCGGAACCTATCACTAATGATCAAGAGTTTTATAGGTGTTGTTTTGGAAAAAACATATCTCAAATTACTTTTAGGACCTAAGTTTGCTATGTGTTTATTTATTAGGGAACTCAATCATAAACAAAAGCAACATAAGAAAACTTAAAATAAAGCATAAATGCAATAGAATGTGATCCTAGCATGACCCTATTCCTATGAAAATTAATCTTCATAGGCTCAATCTTGACTCGTCTCGGATCTCATCCTAGATTCATCTTGGATCATCTTCAGGATAGTCTTTCCAACTTTGAAGCGTAATTTGAATGACATTGAAATAAATAATTAAATTTAAATTACATTCAAAATTAACGATGCGCAGATCGTATTAAATTACATTCAAAATTAAACGTTCGCAGATCGTATTTTCTATCCTAGATTTTGGGCCATACTAGTCACGCAATATTAAAATAATATCACATATATATATATTAATGCATAATAATATCAATCATTAATTGCAAAATAAAATATCACATATTTTAATATTACAAGGAGATAAACTTTTAGTTAAAAATTTTATCTCTAAATAACCACTAATATTAATTCGATTAATAATAGAATTATGAAATTATCCATAATTAGTGAATAACTGTAATTAGATTGGAATTTATTCAAAAAACAAACATTTTTTTTAATGAACAACTGAACTAGTCAGACCCGCTGCCCAACCCAGCCCAGACGCGGCCCAGCACAGCCCAACACAGTGCAGGAGCAGCCGGTTAGTGGGCTGCCTTGCTCTGTTTCACGTGAGAAAGAGGCAGTAATCCTCTGTTTCACGCAACAGCAGCAGTGCCTTGCTCCGGTCACCACCAACAGACGTGGCTGCTCCACGACTACAACCGCAGCAGCCTTCTAACTGTAGAAGTTGCGCAACTTTTGCGCCTCAAATCGCAGCCAAAACGCCAAATTCGAACCTATTCGAATAAAAATTCTGGGCATAGTTGAACAATTCAACCAAAATCGAAACAATTTCGAATTAATGTTTGGTATTTTCGCAAATTCGTTCAAAATTCCAGCAAAAACTTTTTTTGCATCAAGATTCAATCTAATTGAGTCAAAGTCGAAGATTTAATATTGAAAATAAAATTCGGAAAATTAGGGTTTTTTATGATTTCGAATCAAACTCTTTAATTCCTAAACAAAACAACAATTCATGCATTATTTTGCAATCAAATGAACAAAATCAAAGCCCTTAATCAATTTTAACAGATTTTGTGAAATATCCGTTATATTTTCGAATCAAAACCCTGCTTGTTCGAACACTTCGAACAGATTTTCCCCCTTTTTATTAAAAAAAAAAACGAATTTCTCCAAAATTCATAAATTAAAATTTGTATTTAATTGTAATCTAAGTATCAAAACTTAATTCCAACAATTAAAATATATTTTAATTAGGTATTCAATCCATAATTCAATCAACCCTTAATCGAATTAAATTAACATTATACGCATCAAAATTAATCAAATTAATTGTAATATATTATATACGCAAAGGATCACTGATACATGAACTCCTTTAGCCTTTCATAGTCGGCTTCTATGGAATATTAGGGTATATATTTCGATCACTCAATAAATTATTATATATCTCATACATAATACTAAGCCTAATATATAGTAGTAATTAGGTTATAGGATTGCAAACCTACTCCCTAACTCCTCCTCTAACGTCACCTTGCCATATTGGGCTTGGTGTGTTTTGATCCATCTCGTGTTTAATGTGTGATCTTATAGGATCCGGTTATTATAGCACAAACCTATTAAATAATACGTACACCGTAGTTGGTTTCTAGCAAAACACTACGGCCCTAAAGAACCGAATTAATAATCTCCTTAATTATCCTATATTATCTCTATTATATAAGTGAAGGGGGGAGGAAGATGGTGTCCCCTTCAAAAAACAATTATACCTTAGAAATAAATGTTTTCTATTATAAAATAAAAATTAAATTAAAAGTCCATTGTCATATTAAATGCATTTTCTAATTATTGTATATAATTGAAGATGAATAAAATTGAAATTTCAATTAAATGTTAATGAAGTTGAATTATTGTTTTATACTAGACATGTTAGAATTAAATGAATTGTGCTATGAAAATTGAGTAAAATTAGTCGGACAATGTAACTTAATTAATAGAGGAAAACGAAAAATTTAACATGAATTTACTAATACTTAATTTTTAACCGAACTATAGGTTGATTATCATTTAGTATCGCCCTCTTATTATGTTAATCAAACTTTTCTACTTTATCAAAACTATACACATAATTTTCTACTTTATTAAGCACAAATTTCCTCGTTCTATCATCTCACTTTTATTATATATTTGAAAATTTGTTTACGACAAACTACAAACACACATTGATTAAGATGTAATAACATATAAAATTAATTTAGTACTAATGTTAGTAACACGAACAAATAACTAATTGATATTTACAAATATGTTAATTTGAAAAGCACGTATAGCGTGCAAAAAATAGTATTTAGTAGTTGCACAACTGATAAGTACACAATCTTCAAAACTGTGATAATATCTAGGCCAATTGGCAGGAGAAATTGATCAAGCTTGTGGACTTTATGGGAGCCTCTTTCTATGTTATATGGACTCAACCCATGCTAAATTATTTCAGAATAGGACTTTAGATAGTAATGCTTTGTTTAGGCAGGTATTTTTGCATAGCTCGTCGTTTAGTGGCCTTCTGATATGCTCCATTTGTAATTTCTTTACTGGTAGGGTAGTTTCTGTTGTGATTGTAGCTTCTTGTGCTTCACTTTCATGCTTATTTGGTAATAAAATACTTGTTTTTTTGCCAAAAATAATTAAAAAAATTGAAGATAAAATTAATATTTTATTTTTATTTTTATTTTTATAATTTTCAATTAACATCTTTTTTGAATGATAAAAAACTATTTTATTTCATTCTCATACATCGCATAACTTATAAACATTATTCCCCGTAAAAAAAATTATAAACACAAATTTGAATATGTAATTTTAGGGTTGAAGTCCGTTGAACATTAAAAATTCATGCACCAATTAGGACATACAAAATAATATGTTAGTTATGTTTGACATGCAAATAAAAAATATAAATGATAATAAAATAAAAGGATTCATAATAAAATCTATAAGCACAATGACACTCTATTTTTTCACAACATCTATTAAAATAAATGATATATAATAAGAAAAACACATAAAAATAAAATAACAAATTAAATCTAGTGGCAAAAATTGAAACAAATTGACCAAATGTGATCGCAAATTTGGATTTTCTTTTCATGAAGAAAAATATTGAGTAAATTTGTCACGGTAAGGCTAACAAGTGACCCCTACACAAATCCTATCTCAGGAACTGTGCATAGGGGGAGGGGGACAAATCCCCAACATCACGTTGGAGGTGAGATTCGACCCCGGGCAAATTTGTGGAAATCGGAGGTAATGCCACTGCACTACACCTCAACTCTCTATGAACTGTACATTTCATTTGATAATTGTGTTTCAATTTACAGTACAATCAAACAATAAGTCAACTCATCATCATCATATCCGATCCTGTGCGCAATTCATTCCATCAAAGACTCACTAATCAATAAGTATGTATTGATTGGATTGGTTTAAAACACTAATATGATCAATGACGAATAGGTAATGAGTGCAAATATSTTTCATTTCAAAACCATACTTCATGAAAGAAAAATAGTCTTTTAGACTTATCACAACAATTCTTAAAAGTGGTAGCAATTCTTAATATCTTTAAATTTGAGATTTATCACAACAATTGGTAGCACAATTATACAGCATAGACATCAAATATTAACATGAATACCTGATGAATAATTGAATAGAACGATAGAGATTAATACTAATTGAGTAATTAATTCAATTACGTATCGAAAACACAAGTTGCATAAAATAGCAGTGATTTGTGGCTTATACTTAAGTAAATATATAATCAATTGAGATCTCGTTCGATTCATCTCAATTTGTAGCTTTTTATGATCTAGTATTTATAATTTTCACAAATACATAATTAGAAATATTAATCTTTAAAATTCTATCTTATTATGCGTGCAAAATATAATTATTGAATTTATTGCAACCATTTTGTCATGGAGGGAGTAAAAACAAAAGAAGTATAGAAATAATTGTGACGTAGAATACCAAAGCGGGCAATATAGGCGTATATAAAGCAAATAGATTTGGACCATGTATATTGTATTGTGTGCAGGAAAGCACTGCAGTTGCTTTAATTATATTGCTTGAATGGTCATACGAGGAAGTATTCACTTGCAACTTGCACAAGTTATTATAATGTATATATATTTGGGAAACAAATCAAACAATGGCATTGTACATTTGTTGATGATGTACTGCACTCTCGAGATATGATAAAACTATAGACATAGCACGGAATTGTTCATCAAACTTTTCAGCACTATTCATCTATTGTTTTCTACTATTCATCTATTGTTTTCCACTATTCACACAAATCCTAAT
>SNQN01000808.1:80826-92734 GCA_008642245.1 Bassia scoparia | reverse complement strand
GTATTGTCTAAAAATATTCTAACAATGTTTTCTGAGCTTCTAACATTTTCCAATTATATGTCAAATATTTAATTTTCTCAACGCGTTTGTATATTGTTCGTCAATCTTGTTGTGTTGATCAAAGTGTTGACCCGCACTATATTTATCACTGTCTAGTATCTACTTCCTCTGCACTCTCTATTACATGCAAATTTACTTATGATCGATGTTTTTACACCGTACTGCTCAAGTTGATTTAAAGTAATACTTTGTATCACGTGTTCTAAGTCCAGACTAATTAGTGACTAGTGAGTGTACAAGTAAATAATATATCCTTCGAAAATAAATTGTCTTGATTATATAACGAAATCCACTCCTAAGCGGGCCAAGGGTCCAAGAAGGATGATGTCAGTTCGGTACTTTATTTAATTTTGCCGTATTCTTCGACCACACCTAAATTTGATTTGCCTTGCTTTTCTCTTTGGGAGTTGCTCTACATATACGATTATCTCTATCACAAACACAAACACATACCTTTCGCACCATTGTCATACTTGTTCTCAATCCATCTCTTTTCTCAATGTCATAAATTACTTAGCACGATGTTTACCTTACCTTAGGGTTCAATTGTCTGTCATGAGGTTGTGTATATGAGCGCGAAACCAATTCGCGCAACTTTAGGAAGTGATGATCTTCATCACACAATGACATTTCAGATAAGCTTACTTTGTTTACTAAACATTTATTACTAAGCTCATCTGATGATCTTCTACGAGATTTCGTTTCAGGAATTAGATAGGACTTTAATTTTGAGAAGCTAAATTTGCTAACCAAAAAGCATGGATATTGATTCATATCACTGAAATACTAAATGAATTCTTTGTATATATTACAACAAGTGATGAAAATAAATTAACTCTGTTACGACAATGTAGACTGACGAGTGGACCCTGACAGATCCTATCTCAAGAACTGTGTAGAGGGGAGGGGGGGATAAATCCCCAACAATGTTGGGGTGAGAGTCGAAACCCGGGCACGGCCCTGGATTCGGGGATGAGTTGCCACTGCACTACACTCCACTTCGCAAATTAATTACATCGTTTATCAAAGCCTTAGCTAAAGATAATCAATTCATGAGATGATGAGTGTCCATTCGTGAGATGGATATTATAAACGCAGGCTATCAACAAACATTGTCATTAATAATATCTTGGAATAGCCAAATTATTACATCAAATAATCAATTGCTTGAAAAAGTAGTAACTCTGATCTTCTTTTCGTCAAACGTACGCAAACTACAGGAGGGGGGGAAAAGTCATATAACCTGGATAGTGATACTGAGTACAAAACGCATATAAATGCAAGTAGTGTAGAAAGGAAAAAAAAACTTAATCTACCCACCGGGTTGACTACCCATCACTAATATAATATTGGTAGTGGCATTGAGAATAGGTCTCACTGTTTAAAATAAAATTAATTTAATGTCCTATTAGTAGTGGGTTGTCAATCCGGTGAGTTTGGTGTAGTAGTGTCCGTGTAGAGTATGAAATCCAATTTAACGACCCAAATTTGCAAGAAGAAAAGTATGTAACATCCAATAAACATTAATGAGCGATTACTGAGTATGTTGCGCTTTGTGCATTAAAATCAGTTTGGATTCTAAGCTTAACAACATGCATGTTACTAAACTATGTAGTCAAGCAAGTTACCCTAATTAAGGATGGTGCAGTGTCCAAAATGTTCATATGAGCATCATATATCAACCACATGAATGCATGATGCAACTCTGCTACTCTAGTGTATATCATCTAATTAACTAGACTATTGATAACAACATGAGGACTTGGATAATAATATATCATCATTTTTATATTGCATTTATGTACTTTTGATCATTTCTTATACTTCGTACAACCAATACAATCACAATCAACATTGAAGGTTACGGGTAGAATTTACTTGTATATATTCATGAGTTGTGGTAATCAAGTTAGTCCAATATATATCGAATGATGATAGATATGCATGGTGTGATATGGTGTATATTGTTTCTCACATCAAAGTATATATGCATTATCCAATCACAGAGGGTTTTTAATAAGATAATGAAGAGAAAATAATGAAGGTAACGGATCCGAGTTGTCTAATAAAAGTTACTGTTGAACCTATGAATTTTGATGGATGGGCATAAAAACCAACAAAAGGCAAATCATAAGTGTTAATCATATATGTGTGCTAAGTGTTGTGATTTCAGGTTTAATGATTCAAAATGTCTTAAAGGGATGATGATATTCTTAGGAGAAGGAAGAGTTCCCGGGTCTCTTGGATGCATCACACGCCAGATTAGCTTTTTTTAAAGCTTTCAAATAAAAGCGTTTATGTAAAAAACGCTTTAAATAATATGTTTCTAAAGCGTTTTTGAAAAAAAACGCTGTAATTTCATAGTATTAAAAGCGATTTTTATAATAAACGCTTTTATTACGTTAAAAAGACAGCGTTTTACAAAAACGCTTTAATAACGAGCTTTCAATTCAATAGAATTTTCTATTTTTTCCTAAAAAAATAGAATTTAGATTTAAAGCTTTGTTTTCGGTATGTCCTCACTCCTCATCCCGCAGCTTGCTCGATCAGACGACTCGCATACAGTTGCTCTCTTAAACTCACCATCTCACTTCGAAATCACCTCAAAACCATCACTCAATTTCATCAAAATCACCAAAACCACTCGAAAAGCTGTTCAAAAACCCAAAATCAACCAGAAAATTCGAAAATTCAACTTAAAATACACAAAATTTCTGAAGTTTCGGAAACCCTAAAATTAGGGTTTTGATTTCCATCCTTATTTCTGATTAGATGCTTCAATAAGCTTTCTTGAGGTTCAATCAGGATTTCTAACAACTTTCTTGCAATTATAGAGCTTGATCGTCAATTGGGTAGTTTTCATTTTCATTCAGCGCCCTCACTCAAACCCTCGTTTCCTATTGTTGCTAGCTTGTGCCACGACGGGCAGCGGCACTCAGATGACGGCTACGTTAAAAAACCCACGCCCACTGCCCCTGCTAGACGCTGCAAACGCAATCGCTCACTCTCTCTCGCCCTAATTCGCTGCTCTTTCGTAGGTGAGTGTCTCTTCTTCTTTTTTTTTTTTTTTTTTTTTTGAAGTGGCGTTATTTGGTTGAATTATGACTGAATTAATGTTTGAATTTGACTCGATTGATGTTTTTTAACTTAGGGCTCGAATTCTTTGATATCAACTTGTTTTTGCATTTTTTTTCGTCTTCATGTTCAATTTTCTTTGAGATTTTGTTTGATATCTTTACCTTATCTTTGTATTGGAAAACTCATCGTTTTTTAGTTGAATTTGTTCGTCAATTCTTCGTTTTGATTTTCAGTATTTTCATTTGTTTTTGGTATTTTCAAAACCAATCTGATTTTGATTTGAATTTTTGTTTGATATTCTTTACCGTATCTTTGTTTTCGTTTGAAGAGGATGGAATATATTTTACTATTCATCCCAGAACTTACCACGTTGGTTGCAAGTTCAATTATGTTTCGCAGCAATATTGTGGGTTGATACAATCAATACTTGGATGGCAGCCGTTCTAATACAAGGAGTCGCGAACCAACTGCTCTTATGTTATACTTTCTTGTACAAATTTTGCTAAAACAAAGGATGATCTTAAGCCCTTGTTCTTAGCTTGGACAGCATGGTAATCCACTTATATTATCACCATGTTACCTGTTGATGATATAATTAACATATTGTGTAGCTTGTTGTAACGATTACGTGTTGTAGTACTACTTGATCGAACTAATAGTAGATGTCGTCACATGGTTTGTATTATAATGCAGGGTAGGTGTATGACTGCCCTTTTGTTGCTGCTAATGGCAATTTTCAATTTTATGTGCCACGATGGACCGAATCCACGACGGTTAGTTGAAGAACTCATTGAAATGTTGAGTTCTGCTCTTCATCCAAAGGCTATTAACGTATGTATGTATAACAGAATGTTGTATTGAATTATAATGGATCATATATACTACTCTAGATGCATTTAATTCTTGATTAATATAATGTTCTATCATTTACATATAGAAGATCTAAACAATTAGTATGTCACAGGGAATTATATAAGCGAATTTCAAGTTCCCCAAGGAAAGATGAGTCGGACAATAGGCTTATCATTCCGAGTGGCTTACTCTAATGGATGCTAGCAATCTTATTCTCCTTCGGGTTTCTCTATACCGCCTTCAAGAGTAGAAACGCAAGGTCATGATGCTATGGATCAGGTCTTCATAAGTAAAACAGCGATCCATATATAATATTCTAGCACTTGAAGTATATACATTTACAATGATGAGCCTAAATAAAACAAAATTTTGGATGACATTGCAGGTTTTATAAGAAATCATAGCAAATTTCGATCCATTGATGATGCTAGTGTGGGCAGAGATGTCGTGATGCAATGCCAAGCAAAGTTCCTTTCCGGCGTACCTATAAGTTATTCAGCCCTCAGTCCCTTGAAATCGGGCTATTCTTGGGGACTATTGCCAGTGTAGTGTAACTTAGCTTAAGATCTCTTTCATTAATTGTACTTTCATTTGCGTTGTTTTTTTACCTCATCAATATAAAACTCAAACAATTCCTTCGGATGTAATTAACTTAGTTTACAGTAATTAAGTTTTATGGCGCGTAATTCATCTTCATGTTACGTTGCATGCATTTTGTGAAGCAGGTTGGTTGCAAGTTCCAATTAACTTATATAACTAGGTCATTAGTGACTGGATTTAGTTAGTGAATTGACCTTTCAAATGATTGATATAATTGTGAAGCAATCTTACAGCTTAACAAACACATGAAATTTTAGTTTCTTATATGGATTAATATGATTCTAATATAAAGAAGGCTACATATAGTAGGCTGACCTTGATCATGTATAGATGTACTCGATCCTTTGTCAAAAGTCTTGTATCTCTGTTTCCAGATTGTCTTACTATTACCGTCAATTTGAGCAAACATAATGGATCAGTGGTCAATAAAATTGAAAAGAGAAAGATGTTAGATTACTCGTATAACAGGGGATACAGGTATACACTAAGGTCCCAGGATACCTTAAATATATGGTTTTGTTTGGTTTTGAATATTCCCCTGTATCTCGTCATACTACCTGTGGGGCTTATATGGGCGATCTTCTTTGGTTTTGAATAACGAAACAGCTTTTCCGAGTCTTTAATTGATATGTTAGGAGATAGTTCAACTGGTTAGTTGGTTTTTCAATGTACGTTGTGTTAGATGTTTTGTCCACCTAGACCGTTACGCTGAATGATTAATGTTGGTGCCATGTGTGCTTTACTAAGTTAAAAAAATTAGTTAGTGTATTGTATGGATTGGTTAAGCCTGTATTGGTCTGGGACACTTTGTCAGGGCATGATTTTGGGATGAATTTGGTCTACATTATGGGATTGGAGATGACAAGTGCGACTTTAGTTAACAATGGGTTGTCTTACTTGGTTGTAAGGAGGCAGGTGTGCGTAAGCTTAAATTAACTGCCGGAAAGATTCTGGAAATTGCTTCTTTTGTGGTAGGTTTTGAGATGTATCAGTCCAAAAGGGTGAGTTCTGCTCGGTTCTGCAGTCAAATTCTTGCGACGGGTCGTGGTCCGAATTATATTTCTGGATTTGTAGCATGTTTTGAAGTTTTTCATTTTTTTAATGACCGTAAGGTTATTAATCTCTATGTTGCAGTCAGACCAGGCTTTTGCGTTGGATGGAAGCGGCTGTGTGTAAGGTTGCCTTTACTAAAATTTTCATACTTAGTGTAAAGAATAGTGCGTAGAAATCAAGTGCTTAATGTACTTCGTGATGTATGTCAATTTCAAAGCGTTGATGGGAGGCATTCATCTATAGGTATGTTATTGTTTCAAGATACGCACAAGATTCTGTGCCCAAAGAGTTTCTTGATTGCTAGGATCATTTGTGATTGACTTCATGATTAATTGTTATTCATCGCTTCTTCATTATTTATCTTATTGAAATATAGATTATAAGAATTATAACTGTTTACACTTGTTGGTGGTGCCCTCGTTAGCAAAATCCAGTTCATGATGGTGCTTATTTATCATGAGATTCATTGAAAGAGGATTGTCGAGCATAGACAACGACTCAATACAGTGAAGATGTACGTAATACCTTGTATATATATATTGTTAGTCATTTTATAGTTTTGGTCACATACTAATTTGAGGAATATTTTTCTTGCAGTGTTTTTATTGCAATGTTCCAAGTTATGGGGAATGCGAAATCGCAAAAGTTTAGGTTATTGCAATGTTCCATAATTTGGGCAGACGCAAAATCGACGAGAGTGAGGTTTTAAGTTGGGGCGCCTCAATTAGCTTTTGTTAAAAAGAAAATGTGATTGAATAATAAAGAAATTTTGAATTCAATGTTACGGATTTTTGGTAATATTATGAGTAAGTATTCTTATTATCAGATTTTAAATTTGCAAATTGAATCATATTCGATTAGGTTCTATATCGTACAATTTATAGGTTTTTCAATAAAAAAATATCCGTTTAAAATATAATTTTTTTTTAATTCAAACTTCATTTAAAGCGCTTCAGAAGAAAACGCCTTTAAAATACTATAGACAACCGCCAAATTTTGGCCGCCAAAGATATTACTATTTTTAAAGCGCTTATTAAAAGCGCTTTTATTCCTTTTAAAAAGCGGATTATACTTAATTAAAGCGGCTTATGAGAAGCGCTTTAAAATTTCCTTTCCCGCGCCCCCATATAAAGCGCCTATGAAAACGCTTTTTAATAAGCATTCTTCAACCTTTTAAAAAGTGTTTTTGGCATATTGCAATTAAACAGAGCTCAAGGAAAAGCTTTCACTCAAGGGAAGTCGAGTTCCTTGACGAGAAATTGCCTAAAACATTATTCGAGATATTTGGTACAGAAAAGAGATCTAGGGTTTTGCGATTTTAGATTATTGTTAGCTTGGCATTAGGAATGAAAGGTATGAGTCGTTGCAGTGAGATAAGAACGATTTATAATATGTGTATCATGCTGACTTGATTGTCTAAAGGATGATCAGTTCAGATAACTTTTAAGCTTTACTTTTTTTAATTAAAACTCTGATACACGCACGAATTGAAGAAGTAACAACTCACAATAAGGATCATCAAGCTTAACAATAGCGTCCATGAGAACAATGGTCTTCGACARTCTCTGCGAAACAATCTCACCACAAAAGGAAGAATCCGCACTAATAGGCCCACCCAACAATCGAATCTCGTGCGAAGGTCGAGCAACATCAGAAGGAAAAACACCCTCAAGTCRACTACGTGGGTCCTCAGAAGGCCAAAAGAGCTCCGTTTTCTCAACGTTAACATGCAAGCCGAGACAAGGTCTCTCCGCCAAAATCAACTCGAAAACCTTCCCAACCACCAATGTATCACCAACAATAGTGTCATCATCCAAATACCAACCCTCACGCAACATGGCAAACACTCTCACGTCGTCGTTGTTGTTGTTGCTATCAATGTATAAGAATAATTATAGTCAGGTGGGCTTTTGTTTGATTCACGTTAATGAATAGATTATCAATATTCAATTATTATAATTTTTACATATATACTTTTAAAGATATAATCGATACAAAACTTGCATTGAGAATCATATGAATAGTAAATCGCTACAACTTCATGGAACGGAGGGATTATTATTAATAATATTGTCATATTTTTAGTTCTATTATACTATATTATATTGTCGTTGTTATTTTAGTTGTCATTTTCATTAATTATATGANGTTGTGTCATGTACACATCCTCCTCCAAGAAACCATTCAAGAAGGCGGTTTTAACATCCATTTGCCAAATTTCATAATCATAAAATGCAGCAATCGCTAGAAGGATCCGAATGGATTTAAGCATCGCCACTAGTGAAAATGTTTCATCATTGTCAATACCATGAATKTGTTTGAAACCTTTAGCAACCAGTCGAGCCTTGAAAATGGTTACATTTTCATCCTTGTCTGTTTTCACTTTGAAAACCCATTTGCTTCCAATGGGTTCTACCCCATCTAGCAAATCTACCAAAGTCCATACTTGGTTTTCAGACATGGATTCCATTTCAGATTTCATGGCTCCAAGCCATTTTTTGGAGTTTGGACTCATCAAAGCTTGCGTATAACTAGTAGGCTCTTCACTTTCCAAAATCAGAATTTCAGAATTTTCAGTCAACAAGACATCAAAAAACCTCTTTGGTGGTCTTGTCGGTCTACTAGATCTACGTACGGGCTGAGCAACAGGAGAAAAATCCTTATGATCTCGTCTCTGATGTGGTTTTATCCACATCCATTTGTTGCTTTTCTCGAATTTCTTCGAGAAAAATACTACTCCCACTTGTCTTTTGGAAATGAAATCTTTTCCAGAAAGACACCGTCTCGAGCAACAAACACTTTGTTCTCATTACAGTTGTAAAGTAGTAGCCCTTTGTTTCTTTAGGGTAACCTACGAAGAAACATTTGTCATATTTGGGAGATAGCTTGCCTGAGAGTAAACGCTTTACATAAGCTTCACAACCCCCAAATGCGAAGAAAAGATAGTGTTGGAACTTTTCCTGTCCATACCTCATATGGTGTCTTTTCTACTGCCTTTGACGGAGTCTTGTTTAGTGTAAAAGCAGCGATTTCGAGGGCATGTCCTTAAAAAGATATTGGAAGATCTACAAGACTCATCATTGATCGAACCATATTAAGTAAAGTTCGATTCCTCCTTTCGGACACACCATWTAATTGAGGTGTTCCTGGTGGAGTTAGTTGTGAAACTATTCCACAACTTTTGAGATGATCGTCAAACTCTTGGCTCAAATATTCTCCACCACGATCTGATCGTAGTGCTTTTATTGTCTTGCCTAATTGATTCTGTACTTCATTTTAAAATTGTTTGAACTTTTCAAACGATTCAGACTTATACTTCATTAAATAAATATATCCTTATYCACTTAAATCACCAATAAAAGTTATAAAGTAACTAAACCCTTCCCTGGMCATAGTGCTCATTGGTCCACAMACATCTGTATGTATGAGTCCCAAAAGGTCACTAGCTCTCTCACCCTTTCCTGTAAAAGGTGATTTTGTCATTTTACCCATCAAACATCCTTCGCATATATCATMTGATTCATAATCAAATGATGTTAGAATGCCATCACTTTGCAATTTCTGAATACGTTTTGGGTTGATGTCTCCTAAACGACAATGCCATAAATAAGTTAGGTTTGAATCGCCTGATTTGTTTTTCTTGCAATCTATGTTATAAATATGTTTATCTAAATCTAAAACATACAAACCATTTATTAATTTARCACTGGCATAAARCACCTCTWTAAAATAAACTGAACAACTATTGTTCTTTATTTCAAACTGAAAACCTTCGGCGTCTAACACCGAAACAGAAATGATGTTTTTAGTAATAGAAGGGACGAAATAACAATTATTTAATTCTAAAACTAATCCAGAAGGTAAAGGTAGACTATATGTTCCAATTGCTAGAGCAGCAGCTGTTGCTCCATTACCAACGCGTAGTTCTACCTCTCCCTTAGCCAGCTTCCTACTTCTTTTTAGTCCCTGCACATTCGAAACAATGTGAGTACCACAACCGGTATCAAATACCCAAGAAGCAGAAGTTGCTAAATTAACCTCTATAACATAGATACCTGAAGAAGAAGCACCTGTCTTCTTATCCTCCAAGTWCTTTGGGCAATTTCTCTTCCAGTGGCCTATGCCATCACAGTAGAAACACTTGGCATCAGCTTTTGGATCGCCTTTGGGTTTTTCAGAAGTCTTAGCCTGAGCAACTTGCTTGCCCTTGCCTTTGACAATCTTTTTACCCTTCCCATTCTTCTTGAACCCTTTTGCTTTCTGAACCATAAAAAACTTCCTTCTTTGGTTTGGGAATGTCTAGCTCAGCAGTGACTAGCATTCCATGCAATTCCTCCAAGGTATTCACTTTATCTAACATGTTAAAGTTCTGTCTGTATTGTGTGAACCTATCATGCAAAGATATCATAATAATGTCAATGGCCATCTCTTGGCTATAGCTAAGACCCAATTTTCTCATTTTTTCGAACAAGTCCATTATTTTGAGAACATGGTCTCCCACTGGTTCACGTTCCTTTTGTCGACATTCGAGAAGCTCTTTGTGAGTCTCATATCTCTCAATTCTAGCCTGTTTCTTAAACATCGTTTTCAATTGTTGGATAATGCTATAAGCATCCATACCATCAAACTTCTTTTGAAGGTTTGGTTCCATTGAAGCTAGCATGAGACATGTGACAAACAYTGACTTTTCTTRAATAGCCTTTTTAGCAKCCTTTTTAGCATCTGATGCTGAGGTTGCCAGAATTGGGATAGGGGTGTCAANAAAAAAATGTATTGCTTTCTTAGTTTAGTTTAGGAAAAATTAGTGATCTCTCTTGTATATGATTGGATTCTCTTGAAAAGCATGTCTCCCCGTGCCCCATTGTTGTGAATTTTTTTGATGCTTGTGATGCTTGAACTTGACCTTAGTGAACATGTGGTTGCTTTTCTGATTCCTTGACTGGATTTGATTGACATGACTTAGCTTGATGTATCTTTTTGGAACAAGGAAGGATTGAACTTGTGAGGATTTGAGCCTTATTATTGAATCATTTTTCATTTCTTTCTTGTGAGTTAGTTCCTGGTGCGTCGCTATCTCTTAATCTTGGCTTGGTACTTGCCTAGTTGGATATTTGGTCGTATGTTGAGTATGATAGGAGGCTTTCATTTGTTAGGAGTTGTGCTACGTTGTTTAGAACATCTTATTACTCCCTTGACCCTTATATTTGAGCCTTATCCCATTCTTTTCATGATGAACCACATTACAAGCCGATTTATCCTTGTTCGTATTATCCAAGTCTAGCTTGGAGGAGCATATAGATTGGTTAATGTGTGGTACTATAGATTGGTTCGAGTTAAAGTTCGTTGGAGCCATTTGCGTGTTAGTTTGTTGACTCTTGCGTTTGTTGTGTCATCATCATGTCTATCTAGTTATCTTAATGCAAGGCAAAAGTGTATGCAATTAATTCAAATTTTTTTAAAAAAAAGAAAAAAAAGAAAAAAAAAGAAAAAAAATAGAAAAAAATAAAATAAAAATCCAAAAATATGTTTCAATTCTTTTCATAGTTCAATAATGCCTTTGCAACTTGTATAGTTCCCTAAGTTGATGATGATACATTGTGATGTTGGGTTCGAGCGTTGTATAATTTGGATGGTCGAGTTTGGAGTCTTTTGGAGTTGTGTTAGCCTTACTACTTGGCTATGTGCTACTTTTGTTGAATGCTCCCTTAAGTTAGGCTTTTAACTCAGATGTCCAAAATTTATCTTTCCCTTAACCCAAGCCTCATTACAAGCCATTAAAAGAGCTCACTTGATAAGCATATGTCCATTTCTGTCTCTTAGATTGATTACCTTGCCAAGGTTGTTGAGTTGTGCATGCATTTCGAGTCGACTTGTAGGTTGAGTGCTATTGATAACCCTTTYAAACACATGAGTGTTGGTGAGATGGGAGGGTGTCTTTAGTATTTTAGGCTACAAAAAGTTGATTCATGTGCACATTTTATGCACATGTGGGGTGGTGAGCGAATGGGTTCATTTTTAACCCACCACACAAAGAGAGGAGTGCCACTAGTAAGAAGTCCTTCCTTGATTCTGATTCACCTCTCTATACTTGATGGCTAGTTGTGTTTTTGACAATTCATGTTCTTGGATAGGCATTGAGCTACTTGAAATCTTTAGTTGAGAGATTGATCACGGGCTTAGCTGCGATGTTGTTTTTATGGGGTGAGATGTGTTTGGATTGAGAGTCTAGATGAGCTTGCTTGAGGACAAGCAAGAGTTTGGCTTG
>SNQN01000808.1:61585-78886 GCA_008642245.1 Bassia scoparia | reverse complement strand
AATTGCATTTATTACTTTCCTCCTTCCTTTACTTACTTAGGCATCGGAGGGGAGATAATCCAAAAAGGATTATTCTCCTTCTTGCAGGTGCTAAGGAGCTTCGAGGAACTTGAAGTGCCAAGCTATCTCCGAGTTCCAATCCAAGGTCAGCTCCCTCGAAGTAGCATTGACGGGAAGACTCCACCCTTCTCTCAACCCTGCAGCAGAGGAAATCTTGTAGCTTGCCAAGCGAAGACTTGCTATAAAATTTGGCGCCGTCTRTGGGGAGGCGATCAGAAATGGCTTCAAGGGATGATCAAACCAAACAAGGAAGGAACACTCCTCCATCCTCTGAGAAAGAAAGCAACCCAAATGGAGAGAACCATCCTGATCACTCCGTCTTCCAAGTTGTGGAAGATTTGGGTACTTACGTGGGAACCGAGCTCTCCCTCCAAGACTTGGATGGGCGCTATGTTACACGTGAGATGCTCAAGGAAGAATTAGGTGCAAGAGTGTCTGAGATAATGGATCATTTTGCCGAGCAGCATAGACATGAAGGCACAACTTCAAGCCCTCAAAGAAGAGAATGCACGCTTGAAAGCCATCCGTGGAGGAAAGACTAAGGCCAATGGTAGTGAAGACCCTGCCAAGACTCAGACCATAGAATATAGCACTTCTGTGGTGCCTTGTCTCAAGACTACAAAAATAAAGAACCCCACCCCCAGAGACAAAGGAAAGAATGTTGAGACTCAGATCGTTCCTATCGAAAGGGAGAAGAGTCAGATTAGGAGATACCGCAATRCTCCTAAGCCTCTTTCCATTGCCCCAATGACTCAATCAACGAGAGGTCCATATCGCTTTAATAATGATGGCGATGATGAATTATCTACCAAGAGCCGTGAATCCGAAGATGTTCGAGCACTCATTGAAAGAAAGAAGTCTGAGCGTGAAGCTTCTTCGATGGATGTCAGGGCTATCATCCAGAGAAGAAAAGAGCAAGCTGAGAGCCAGGATGTTAGGAGAATTCTTGAAAGGAAGAAGGCTGAGAAGCTTAAGCAAGGGACTCATGATGATGAACACTTCTTGACGGGATCTACTCCGTTATGTACTGATCCCTCGCATCGCTCTCTCAGAACGCTTGGACACACACATCACTCCACTAGCCATCATACAGAATGCCATCAGGATCAAGAACTAGAGGTTCGTTCCCACCGAAGTGGGGGTTATCACCTAAGCGGTGCTAACCAGAACGTAGGACTTGGGTTCCCATCCCAAAGGACGGAGGGGAGGTTGCAAGGGTTTCCTCTCACCGATAAGAGTCCTTTCTCTGCTTCTACTTTGATGGCAACACAGTCTTAGAAAGTTAAGTTCCCCTCCATTGATGCTTATGCTGGAACCACCGATCCAGACGATCACTTGGCGATGTATAAACATCTCATGCTAACCACACAAGCTGATGACGCAATATGGTGTAAATATTTCCCGGTTACCCTCAAAAGGTTAGCCCAAAGGTGGTTCAGTGGCCTCCCAATAGATTCCATTCATAACTTCAATGAACTAGATGTCCTTTTTACTCATCATTTCATGGCGCATCGCCAAGAACAAAAGAGCAGCTTACATTTGGGAAGGATTCAACAACGACCCAATGAAAGCTTGAGAAGCTACGTCAAACGCTTCAACAATGAGACTCTCCAAATCTCAGATTTTTGCAAACCGAGTGATCCTAGATAATTTCTATCGGGGATTAGATGAGGACAGCCCCTTCAAATTTCAAATGATAAGACAAAGAGTACAAGATTTGAATGAAATGATGAGGGAGGCGGAAGCATGGATACATGCTGAGGAAGTCTGCGCCGTTAAAAAGGCCAAAGAGAAGGTAACTCTTCCCTCCTCCAAGCCTCAGAACAACCAGGTGCATCATAATGGTGGTCATGACAAGAAGAGGTCTGACACCTGGAACATAGAGGAAGAAGGAACCTCTAAAAAAGGAGCAGCCAGAAAGAAGAAAAAATTCAACTACACTCCTACAGTAGAATACACCAAGGATCTTTTCCACGTGTACAAAGAAGTTAGCAAAGATGTGCACATTGAAGATCCCCCATCAATCAAGACCGAGTTGGACACATGGGATAAGTCCAAATATTGTCAATTTCATAAAGACGTTGGTCATGTCACTGGAGATTGCTTCACTCTACAAAGAACCATGGATCGTTTAGCGCATCAGGGAAAGGTGAAGAAGCTTCTCATCAAGCAGTTCCTGAAATATTCTACACTCCTACAGTAGAAGCAAGCGAACATTCCGACTCTGGAATAGTTCATATGATTTCTGGAGGGTTTGCAGCTGGAGGACCCACGGTGGAGGGTCAAAAAGAGTATGCAAGCAAGCTGCTCCAGGTAATGGTTGTTGATAGCGAAGCTAATGCTAAGGAAGTATTCCCAGACGTTCTCATTTGCGAGAAGGATTGTGGGGAGGTAAGCACCCCCCATGATGATTCACTCGTTGTTCAGATGAAGGTTGCGGATAAACGGGTCCGTCGAATCCTCATTGATACAGGGAGTTTGTCGGATATCATTAGCTTCGAGTGTCTTCAAAAACTGAAGTACAAAGATGATGATCTAGTCCCTTGTCATAATCCGATCATTGGATTTGGTGGGGGTGTGATCCAACAGGTAGGGACTGTGACTCTACCTCTCCGAATGGGAAATGAAGAAAAGTGCCGACACATGAGGGTTAAGTTTTTGGTGGTTCAGAACATGACAGCTTACAATGTGATTCTTGGACGAACTACCTTGAATGCTTCCAAATCAGTGGTAGTTACACATCTCATGTTAATGAAATTTGTGTGTAATGATGGCAAGGTAGGAACTATCTATGGTGATCAGCAAGTTGCCTGAGAGTGTTACCTTACCACTGTCCGACCACTTGCTGGGGGCAAAGAGAAGGAATTAGCAGAGTCGTCAGGGAAGAGAGTTCAGAAGAAACGGAAAGCAGGTGAAGTCCTAATGGTGCCCGGACTACACCAAGAAGCCATGGCGATCCATGGGTTGTTCGCCTCTATCTCTCGACCTGAACCTGGGGGCGGACAGGAAGACTTTGCCATTGACCCTACTCTTCCAGAAAGGACAGTGAAAGTTGGTGAAGCTATAAGCGAAGAAGTTGGAAAAGGGCTAAAAAATCTGCTAAGAGAATATAAAGATGTTTTTGCTTTCTCCGTAGAGGAGATGCCGGGGTTGGATCCGAAGATCGCCCAACATAGTCTAAATGTTGACCCCACAATGAAGCCAATCAAGCAAAAAAAGAGAAATTTGGGGTCGGTGCGCAAAGCAGCCGATGAGGAGGTAAAGAAGCTTCTTGATGTGGGTTTCATTCGTCCATGTCAATATCCTGAATGGGTTGCAAATGTAATGTTGGTTCCAAAACCTAACGGGACGTGGAGAATGTGTGTAGATTACACGGATCTTAACAAAGCTTGCCCTAAGGATAGTTTCCCACTCCCTGAGATTGACAAGTTGGTATACTCTACAGCGGGGCATGAAGCCATGAGCTTCGTTGATGCTTACTCAGGATTCCATCAAATCCCTCTAAAGGAGGAAGACCAGGACAAAACAGCCTTTGTCACTGACAATGGGTTGTATTGTTACAAGGTGATGTCGTTTGGCCTAAGGAATGCCCCTGCAACCTTCCAAAGATGTGTAAACACCATCTTCGCTACGCAGCTTGGAAGGAATGTTGAAGCTTATATTGAAGACATGATCATCAAGAGTAAGAAGAAAGAAGATCATGTCAGGGATCTAAGGGAGACCTTCGATACGCTCTGGCAGTTTGGTATGAAGCTGAATCCAAAGAAGTGTGTGTTCGGGGTCACGTCGGGAAAATTTTTGGGATTCTTGGTTGATGAACAAGGCATCGAGGAAAATCCGGACAAAGTAAAGGTTGTTCTTGACATGCAATCTCCAAGAAACGTCAAAAAGGTACAGAAGTTGACGGGATGCTTGGCTGCGTTAGGAAGATTTCTATCAAAATCAGGAGATAAATGCCAATACTTCTTCCGAGCCATCAAGAAGAGTGTTAAGTTTGAGTGGAGCGAGGAAGCCGAAGCGACCTTCCTAAAACTCAAGGACTATCTTCACTCTCTCCCACGTCTGGTAAGTACCAAGGAGGGAGAGACGTTGTATATGTATCTTTCGGTTTCAGAACATGCAGTTTCAGCAGTGCTAGTAGCGGAAAGAGAGGGCACCCTGTTGCCGGTTTATTTTTGTGAGTCATGTCCTGCAAGGGGAAGAAATGCGCTATGCGACAGCAGAAAAGTTTGGTCTGGCTCTTATGATGGCTAGTAAGAAACTTCGTCCTTACTTTACAGCCCACAAGATTGTGATCTACACCGACCAGCCTATCAAACAACCGTTGACAAAGCTGGAATCATCAGGAAGGATGTTAAAATGGGCTATTGCTTTGAATGGTTTCAATCTCGAGTTTGAACCTAGGAAAGCCATTAAGGGTCAAGCCTTGGCAGATTTCATTGTGGAACTGACAAGACCCCCCTCGGTTGAAACATCAAGCGATGTTTGGACTCTATTTGTGGATGGATCTTCCACTCAAAATGGATGTGGGGCTGGAATCTTGTTCAAATCCCCCGAAGGGGATACATTTGAGTACGCCATGAGATTTCAATTCCAGACATCAAATAATGAAGCAGAGTATGAAGCACTAGTGGCCGGGATTCGAATGTGCAAAGCAGTGATAAGTGGCTTTTGTGTCCACTTAATACAATCATTTTTCCCTCAATTATACCTTAGTTTGAGCTTGATTGTATACTTTAGTCCCAATTTATGCTCATTTGCATCACATTAGAGTTTTTAAACCTTAATTGTTAAAATGATGCAATTTCGATGTGTTTTTAAGATTTAGCACCTACTTTGACATTTGGTTGAGTGATTTGTAGGTCATGGAATCTTTTGGAGGAGAATTTAGAGGCATGGAAGGTGTCCTAGCATATTGGAAGAAGCTTTAGGAAGGTTGGAAGGCAAAGTGGAAGAAAGTTCCAAGATCAATTTTGACCTACCTTCACTATTTTGGCTGTAACTTTCGTTTTACAATGAATTTTCATGCAAGAATGATTGCATTGGAAACTAGAGATCCATAGCTTTCCAACGGTATATCACACGCTGAAATCGGAGTTCTGCGTCAAAAGTTATGAGCGTTTTAAAATCAAATTTGTGCGCAGGCCAGAAAGTTTTGAGCGACCGCTCAGAACTTTGAGCGACCGCTCTGTTTTTGAGCGACCACTTCGCTGCTGTGCGGGTTTTATTTCTTTTTGGGCCTTTTTTTTAGAGGGGATATAAATACCCCCTTTGAAAGGCTTTTCAAGAAGACTCTCATTTTCTTAGTTTTAGGTTTAGATTAGAATTAGCTTAGGGTTTAGAGAGAGAGATAAATTAGCTTGTAATTGCAATTTTTATTCAATCAAACATTTCAATCAATCAACTTCTTCATTTTGGTAATCAATCTCAACCTTCTCTTTTGTTTTCTTTTCTTGTTTTCTTGTTTTGGTACTTGCTTTGCTTTAATTAGAATTGCTAGTAGTTTTGAGTTTGCTTGATTCTTGTTAATCTTAGTTTTAGTCAACTTCTCAAGCATGTTTAGTGTTAGATGGTTGTTTATTTCTTGTTTATTGATTTTTCAATCATGAATAGTGGGTAGTTTTGTTTTCTAGGGTTTATGGGAAGGAACTCATAAATTGATTTGGGGCTTTTGACTTGCTAGCTTGATAGATTAAGTGAAGAGTAGTTTGGAGTGTTGTGAAGCTAGGGAGTTGCTTGTGGCCAAAGTTAATCCCCTTGTATTGGTGGTCTTGTTATGCTTTGTCTATGAGTGTTATAGGATTACTTTTCATGCCTTTGGACTATGAATTTGATGGTGCCTTGAGAGAGGACTTGAGGGTTTAGGATGGTAGGTTGCTCTTGGTTTATGGTGGTCTAATTGAAGGGTGAACATGGTGAGGCCTTAAGGGATACTTTTCATCCTTCGTTTTAGACTCAAACTCTTGATTTGGGGCCCTAGCGGGATGGCGAGAGTATTTAAGTGAGCGATCCCTTTTCCCGGAATTTTGTTAGGATAGTAAGTCAAGTTCCCCACTCGTGAATTGAGTTTCGGAACATAAACTCTAGATTCTTTAGCTTTTGAAATCTTTGTTTCGCTTTCTAGTTATTAGTTGGTAGTTACAATTGAAAATTCTCACAAAAAAATATATATTCTCAAGACCCTTCATTAAACAATTGGTATAATCTACGTTGTTCCTCGTGTTCGATCCCCCACTATACTACATCTTGGGGTTATTTGATTTGGACCTAAAAACTCCTCCATCAAATTGGCGCCGTTGCCGGGGAGCAACGGTCTAGATTATTTCAATTGTCTAATTGAGTTATTGCTTTCATTTTACTTTTCTACTTTTATTTTGTACTTGTCATTGCTAACACTTTGCCTAGCTATGGATTCGCAAGAAGTTTCTTATTGAGGAGCATTTTCAAGAATGGCTAGTTTCTCAATTCCACAATTTGAGGACGAGCCATTTTGGAGGTATTTCATTAGAGTGCAAGAGTCACTTCCATTCGACTGTAGTTGTGAGCTATGGGAGGCTTGCGAAGTGGTTTATGCCGGGTTGAACAACTACACAAGGGACATAGTTGAGGGTTACTACAATGGAGAGTTTCGAGTTATTTGCTTAGGTGAGGCTTGGGACTTCTACAATTGGCTTGCCCAAGATATGTATGAATGGGACATGGGTACCCATTATTACCAAGTTCAACCCAACATTGGTATGCCTCCTCCCTTTTCTCCTAATTGTAATGATGTGCATTTAAATTCTCCTTCTCATGATTGCATGCATTACAATCAAGATTTTCATGTTTCCAATTATGATGATTGCTATGATCCTTCCGAGCTTGATAAATTTTTAAATACCCCTCTTTGTACTCTTTTAAATGAGTGTAGTCCTCAATTAGTTGAAGGCTACAATAACTTGTTTAGTAGTTGTTGTGAGGCGTATGATCGTCTCCCTAAGGGAGGGAAAGGAAGGAAAGCACTTTTTGAGCAAATGAAGAAATTGCTAAAGACACGTGAACTTCTTGAAACTTGGTTGGAGGATGAATCTTTTCTCATGGAATTTAGGTTTGGGTGTGGTGGTTTGGTTCAAGAGGAGAAAAATATTGATTTTAAGGAGGATTTTGAATCCTTTGAATCCGTTTTTGAATCCAACTCTCCTATAGAACTCACTACTCCTTTCCTTCATTCCCCATCGAATTCATCCTTTAATCACGAGTCACTTAAGGGAGAAAAGGATTTCTTGTTTAATGCCGATAAGGGTTCTACATCTCTTGATGGTGAGGGCGTAGAGTATGGAGAGACACTTAAGGGTTTGAGTGAATGTGGTGGTGACAAAACCCATTGTGATGACTCTAGTGATAGGGAGGATGAGGAGTCTTATTTAGAATATCAAAATCCTCTCATTGAGAATGATTTTGATATTTGCAAGTTTCTAAATCCCCTTTTTGGAATTGAAGAAGATGATGAAACATGTGAGTATCAAAATCCTCTTTTTGAGAGTGATGATGTTGACTCTCCCTATCCCATTGTCATTGAACTTCATTCTTGCCCCACCCCACCTTGGAAGGACGACCTTGTTCCTTTTTACCCTACTTCTCTTCCAAACTTTCTAAACTCACCACCACTTGAAAAACCTTTTCTTTTTTTTTCTCCCCATGACTCACTTGTTGATCCAAATGTAGAAAAGGTGTATAGTAATGACAGTGCTTCTTTTCCTTCTTCTTACTTTCTTGATTTTTCTTTTCCTTTTTCTCATTTCTTACCATTTTCATCCTTTAGGCATAGAGTCCTTTTGCACTATGTGCATCTTTCACTCTTGTCTCTTGCCTATGTGATGTTCCTTGAGTCGTGTGCTAGTGCATATGACAAACTATTGCAATCATTGAGGTGTTATTTACTAGACAACACCTTTATGTATTGTAAATATTTTTACTTTGCCCTCCCTTCCCGCCCTTTCACTCTTGTTTGACGCATTGGGGACAATGCTTCATTCAAGTTGGGGGCGTGGAAGGACCTTTGTCCTTTGTAAATATTCTATTTTCTTTTATTTTTCTTTTTTTAAATTTTTTTTTTTCTTTTTCCCGAAAATCCAAAAAAATTGAAAATTATTAAAAGCATTTCTTAGTGTAGTGGTAGTTTTGCCCCAACTCGGGGGATGTGTGCCGAGTTGGATAACTTAGGGACATGGTTCCTCGAAGTAGCTAGTCCATAGCTATGTCGAGCCTAATAGAACCACCGTCCCACATCGCTAATTGCTTTTGGAGTTTGTTTTGTGATTTCCACAGGTAACTAGCGAGGAACTCTTGGTTGTGGAGGTTGGGCAACCAACTTGTTGGGTGGTGTGGGTGAGATCACTCCTACTTCTTTTCTCATAGCCATTAGCTTTTACTTTCTTTAATTCTCCTATTCTTGTGGTGGTCAGCTGTCCCCGTGCTTTGAGCACGGGATGATTATTTGTGTGATGTTGTGTTCATTCAAGCAATTGTATATGGTTTTTGTCTTGATTTAGACCTTGGGGATTGGATTTGATTTTGTGCTTCTGACTCGATTGACTTTAGGGGGAATTTTGCTAGTCACTATAGCAATCGAGCTACCCTCTCACTCTCCGTAGGGACAAGTGGAGTCCAACCCGACTGAGGATAAGGCATGTGCATTGTGATACTTGTTTTGAACCTTGTGAGGCGAGGGATGTTTTCTAGAGCCCCTAAGCACAAAAATTGCAAACACATTATGAGGGTCTAGCATGTGTCGTCGCTTTTAACTCATGTTTTTCCGAGACTTTGGCCGAGCCGATTTAGGGAATGATGGAGGCATTCGTTTCGGGATTTGGGGACATATAAATTTTTTTATTTTTACTCCCACCTTTTGTTTTTGGTTTTCTCTTCTTGCAAATAAAATGGGATTTTGGGTTTTCGTTCTCCTTTGCAACCCCTTGAGCTACCACTTCCTTGTTAGCCCACATTATGAACTATAGCCAAATTTGTTTATTTCACCTTTAGTGTCAAGTGAACTAGAGCTTAGTTCGTTTTGTTGATGTTTCCCAGTGAAAATAAGTGGTCAGGCATTTGTGGTTAGGGGATCAATCTCAAAACCCCTTGTTTTTATATATCTATTTAGTCGAGCTAGTAGCTTTAGTACAAAAAAAAATGAAAAAAAGTCCGAGTTCCCAAGTGAAGTTTGTAAATGTTGTGGTTGTAAGTAAGTAGTGTTCGAGTTGGGGGGAGGAAAACTCCCTTAAGTTTGGTTGTGAATAGCTCTTGAATTGATAAGTTCACTTGTTTAGGATGAGCACCAAAGCCAAATTTCGTACCCTACCCACCTTAAGCCTAACGTTACAACCCAAAAGTCCTCCTAACTCTAGATGGTTGAGTCGTTTAGTGGAGGAAAACATGAGTTTGTTATCTTTGGCACATGTTAGAGTGATTCGATCTCATTCCTTATGCACTTCTTTGAAAGCTCACCCATATGAGTTTTGTAACACCACTTTGCCAAATGACTTTGAAGTTGGGGAGTCATGTCTAGAATAGAGAGGGAGAGGTGCTAGTTACTTTTGATGGGGCCCTCAAACGCCCCTTTGTGACCACTAACCTAGTTAGATAGCATGCCCCTCTAGAGGACTGAAGGTTGAAAGCGTGTTAACTCTTTGAAGGTCCACCTTGGTCTTTAGTTAAGATATGCATTTGTTTTGAAAACTATTGCTTGAATGAATGAATGAGAGAGTTGTGGGGTTAACTCTTAGGAAACCCTCACGAGAACACACTCGTCCTCTTTGGCGACATTGAGGTTTAAAGGGCTTGTCACTAGTTGCTAAAAGTGACCGTGATTCCTACGAAAGTGAGTTAGTGTACTTATGCTTCGATTTCGTGTTTTAGAGTTAACGCAATAAAATTTTCTTCTTTCTTTGTTGGTTACTTTGCGTCGGGACGAGCAAAGGTCTAGTTGGGGGGAGTTTGATAAGTGGCTTTTGTGTCCACTTAATACAATCATTTTTCCCTCAATTATACCTTAGTTTGAGCTTGATTGTATACTTTAGTCCCAATTTATGCTCATTTGCATCACATTAGAGTTTTTAAACCTTAATTGTTAAAATGATGCAATTTCGATGTGTTTTTAAGATTTAGCACCTACTTTGACATTTGGTTGAGTGATTTGTAGGTCATGGAATCTTTTGGAGGAGAATTTAGAGGCATGGAAGGTGTCCTAGCATATTGGAAGAAGCTTTAGGAAGGTTGGAAGGCAAAGTGGAAGAAAGTTCCAAGATCAATTTTGACCTACCTTCACTATTTTGGCTGTAACTTTCGTTTTACAATGAATTTTCATGCAAGAATGATTGCATTGGAAACTAGAGATCCATAGCTTTCCAACGGTATATCACACGCTGAAATCGGAGTTCTGCGTCAAAAGTTATGAGCGTTTTAAAATCAAATTTGTGCGCAGGCCAGAAAGTTTTGAGCGACCGCTCAGAACTTTGAGCGACCGCTCTGTTTTTGAGCGACCACTTCGCTGCTGTGCGGGTTTTATTTCTTTTTGGGCCTTTTTTTTAGAGGGGATATAAATACCCCCTTTGAAAGGCTTTTCAAGAAGACTCTCATTTTCTTAGTTTTAGGTTTAGATTAGAATTAGCTTAGGGTTTAGAGAGAGAGATAAATTAGCTTGTAATTGCAATTTTTATTCAATCAAACATTTCAATCAATCAACTTCTTCATTTTGGTAATCAATCTCAACCTTCTCTTTTGTTTTCTTTTCTTGTTTTCTTGTTTTGGTACTTGCTTTGCTTTAATTAGAATTGCTAGTAGTTTTGAGTTTGCTTGATTCTTGTTAATCTTAGTTTTAGTCAACTTCTCAAGCATGTTTAGTGTTAGATGGTTGTTTATTTCTTGTTTATTGATTTTTCAATCATGAATAGTGGGTAGTTTTGTTTTCTAGGGTTTATGGGAAGGAACTCATAAATTGATTTGGGGCTTTTGACTTGCTAGCTTGATAGATTAAGTGAAGAGTAGTTTGGAGTGTTGTGAAGCTAGGGAGTTGCTTGTGGCCAAAGTTAATCCCCTTGTATTGGTGGTCTTGTTATGCTTTGTCTATGAGTGTTATAGGATTACTTTTCATGCCTTTGGACTATGAATTTGATGGTGCCTTGAGAGAGGACTTGAGGGTTTAGGATGGTAGGTTGCTCTTGGTTTATGGTGGTCTAATTGAAGGGTGAACATGGTGAGGCCTTAAGGGATACTTTTCATCCTTCGTTTTAGACTCAAACTCTTGATTTGGGGCCCTAGCGGGATGGCGAGAGTATTTAAGTGAGCGATCCCTTTTCCCGGAATTTTGTTAGGATAGTAAGTCAAGTTCCCCACTCGTGAATTGAGTTTCGGAACATAAACTCTAGATTCTTTAGCTTTTGAAATCTTTGTTTCGCTTTCTAGTTATTAGTTGGTAGTTACAATTGAAAATTCTCACAAAAAAATATATATTCTCAAGACCCTTCATTAAACAATTGGTATAATCTACGTTGTTCCTCGTGTTCGATCCCCCACTATACTACATCTTGGGGTTATTTGATTTGGACCTAAAAACTCCTCCATCAAGCAGCTGGGGCACGAAAAATCGATGTTATGTCTGATTCTCAATTGGTGGTCAGCCAGGTAAACGGGGAGTACGAGACAAGAGATGAAAACATGATACGCTACTTGGAAATGGTTAAAAGAGAAACGAATGGTTTACACCAATTCTGTCTGGTACAAGTACCAAGATCTGAAAATAACCAAGCAGATGCCTTATCCAAGTTGGCTAGTTCAGCGACAGGGGACTCTCCGAGATCTGTCTTTTGGGAAGTAAAGGATCGGAGAAGTATAGATGAACAAGAAGAGATCCATTTCATTGACCGCGGGAGCACCTGGATGGATGAAATCATTGAGTATAAGCTAACTGGAGTACTCCCCTTCGACCCACAAAAGGCGAAATATGTGAAGGCTCGGGACTCTTGGTTTGTCTATTGGAATGGAAAATTGTACAAGAAGTCTTTCTCCCATCCCCTTCTCAAATGCATCACACCTGAGAAAGGGGCAGAGGTCCTGGACGACATTCATCAAGGGCAATGCGGTTCTCATATTGGGGCACGAGCATTAGCAGAAAAGACTCTCCGCACTGGGTATTACTGGCCGTCACTAAGAGGAGATACCATAGAACTCGTCAAGAAGTGCTCGAAGTGTCAAATTCATGGGAACCTTCATCAAAAACCAGCAAACCTCCTAACTCCGAACTTATCACCACTACCTTTCGCAAAGTAGGGGGTAGACATATTGAGACCCTTCCCCCAAGCTCCGGGGCAAAAGAAATTTTTGATTGTAGTAGTGGATTATTTCACTAAATGGGTCAAAGCGGAACCCATGAGGAATATCAAGACTTCGAATGTGAAGGGTTTTCTTTGGAAAAATATCATCACTAGGTTTGGATTGCCGCAATCCATAGTGTTTGATAACGGCCCACAATTTGACACCAATGTTCTCACAAACTGGTTATCAGATCAGGGCATAAGTGCACACTTTGCGTCGGTAGCACATCCCCAAGCCAATGGGCAAGTAGAATCGTTCAATAAGATCATCTGCAACGGAATCAAGAAGAAGTTAGATAGTGCCAAAGGGCTATGGGTTGAGGAACTCTACAACGTATTGTGGTCCATCAGAACCACCACAAAGAACTCAACTGGGGAAACCCCTTTCACCTTGGTCTATGGGTCGGATGCAGTGCTTCCAATTGAAATGTATGAACCAACATTGCGTGTTATGCTCTATTCCGAAGAGGGAAATTGGGAAGAAATGAAGCACAATCTTGATTTGATACCAGAGGTCAGGGGCAACACACTCCTACGTCAACAAATCTACAAGCTTCGGATGTCCAGGGATTACAACAAAAGGGTGAATCACTGACCTATTCAGTTGGGTGATCTGGTTTTAAGGAAGATGGAATCCACAGGTCGAGCAAAGAAGGAGGGCAAATTAACCCCAAACTGGAAAGGCCCATATAGGATCTGTGAGGTCCTCCGCGATGGAACTTACAAGCTACAGGATGCAAATGGACAACGATTGTCTCATCCCTGGAACGCTGACAATTTGAAGAAATATTATGCTTAGGCTGCAAATGCAAGCACATTAGCAGAAATTGGCCAAGTGGCCTTGTAAATTTTTCAAGTAAGATTGAATGAAAACCTTCAATACTTTAAACTTCCAGATGTGTGTGAATGTTTGAATAGGGACAAATTCCCTCCTTAGAATATATAAGAGCCTCAAAACGASGGCATGATACTATTACTTCTAAGTTAAAACTGATTCACCTAGTAAGAATAAGGTTTACAAGAATGGAATGTTTAATTAAGTTAACACAGTCTCCTAAGGAGACCAAACATTCGCAAAGAATAAATAACTAAAAATCTGCGAAGGGCAAACGACCCTATATTCGCAAAGAATCAAGGTGAATCGTAATCTAAGAGGCAAACGACTCACAATTCACAAAGGGGAAAATGACCCCCAACTCGCGAAGGACAAACGTCCTTATGAAGCGAAGGACAAATGGTCCACTTGGGAGTAAGATTCCACTGGTCTGTGCAAAGCAGAACCTTAAAACTTGCGAAGGGCAGGATCTTATAACCTGCGAAGGGCAGGATCTTACAACCTGCAAAGGGGAGGACCCTATAACCTGCGAAGGGCAGGACCTAATAACTTGCGAAGGGCAGCACTTTGAAAACCTGTGAAGGGCAGGACCTAATAACTTGCGAAGGGCAGGACTTTGAAAACCTGCGAAAAGCAGCTGACAATGAAATATGCGAAGGGCATGTGAAGGTTTGGAGAAATGATCACTCAATCTCCAAGTTTAAGGGCAATCAGTATGATTGATTGACTTGACACCCCTATTAGGTCTCAAGTCAATCAATTCTCTATCATTTATAAACTTAGAGATTTCGTGTGGAAAACTCAAGACTGAGTGCTAGGTGGAAGGTGCGAACGTACACTCCAGTGCGTCCATCTATTTCTTATCGCAGATAAAAGGAGTGAGGGCTAGGTGGAAGGTGCGAACGTACACTCTAGTGTATCCATCTATTTCTCTTCGCACATCCAAAGAAGTGAGAAGTCAATGGAATATGCGAAACTATACTCTGTTTGTTCGTCTATTTACCTTCGTCATTCAAGGTACCTACGATGCGAAGATCACATGGATATGTAGATCTTTCCAAACAATTAAGTGTTGCAAAGATATACAGGGGCAAGGGAAGTGGCGAAGCGAAGTAATTAGATAATATGCGAAGTAATAAAATAGTTCAAAGCAGAAGTATTCAAAAGAGTCAACATAAATGACAAAAGCGGCGAAGCGCCCATGGGATTAATTATTTAACACAGTTGGCTTCGAACCGTGAATGTTGGATGTTGATGTACATCAAAAAATTGTTAAGTGTTTAGTTACATTAAAACATTCTAAAAAGATGGATGAATTTACAACCGAGACTGACAGAAGAAGAAAAGCAAAATAACAAATTCTGCGAAGGCCGGCGAAGATAAGAAGGCACTACTCTTCGTCTTCATCCTCAAAGACATAAACAAAAGAAGGCAGAGGCTTCTCGGGACGAAGAGAAGGGAGTTTATCTATTAAGGCACACTCCTCAACATAGTTAAGGCGTTCTTCGAGGACTTCGAAGGGGTAGTCATCCTTGATAGGCATAAGCTCCCAAGCATCTACGATGAGAGCCCTCATCTCTTTGATCCCCTTCTCCTTCGACTCTGTTACCTTCGTCTCTACCTCCTTTTGCAAAGCAGTGTGCTCTGTTTGAAGGTTGGAGAGGGCAGTAGCAGAAGACGAAGCTGCCTCCTTCGCTATGTGAAGCTCTTCCTCGTATTTAGCCTTCAACTCCTCCTCTAGCTTCGCTTGGCGGGACTCCATCTCCGCCTTCACCTTCGCATCGACTGCTGCATCGAATCGAGCCTTCTCCTTCGCAGCAGATTTAGCCTTCTCCTTTTTGAGAGTTTGAAGCTCATCCATTGCCTTCTTGTAAACTCAAAGGGCTTGGGAGTAGCTTCGCTGAGTCTCAGCAAGCTCGTTCGACAACCTCCAATTGGCTTCGTAGTTGTCTAATGCGATGGATGTGGTCTGCTGGGCGATGTAGTCACTCGCCTCTTGATACAGCAGTTCCTTGTATTTTGGTTCCCTTCGGTAGTGACGGATTGCCTTCGCAAGTCCGTCAACCCTCACCATGGCCTGCGAAGTTAATTCAAGATTGAAGAAGTGAGATAAGAAAGAAAGGAAAATTGGAAATGAAATTTGGCTAAGTGTTGAAAGTATTTTACCTCAGCCAAGCAGCCTTCGATGGCTCCAGCAGAGCCTTCGTCCAGGCCTCGCAATGTGTCCAGGTACTCTGAAGGAGTACACTTCACCATCTCCTTTAGCATTTTTCTTTTGTTAGGAGCTGGGAATTTTTGTGAAGCCCTGAGGAATCGTTCGTCCTCCTCTTCGATCCAAGTTTCATCTATTGCTTGGTCGTTGGCCAAGTCTTCAGCTATAGTCGGATGCTTCTTGGCGAAGTGCTGCCTCAAGCCTTGGTGGATATCTTTGTCTGGCTTCGCAGTAGCAGCGCGAGGAGCCCTTGGAAATGGCGGAGAGACCAAGGGAGGAACGACATTCTCATCGTCGATATTAAACTTCGAAAAGTCTATATCTTCGATGCTTTCCACATAGTCATGGTGTGGAAAGAAGGTCTGCTGGAACTCTGTGTTTTGACGACTAGCAGCTTCGTCGTCATCACCTTCAATGTCCACGAACTCTACATAGTCATTATTAGGACGAAGGTCAGGGTTCTGCTCGACAGTTTCGGTGTCATCGCCAAAATTTATAGGACATCTGTTGGAACGAAGGGGAGTATCATGGGAACTCTTAGACCTTCGCTCATAGGTGTTCGTATAATTTAAATGCTCACCAGGATCATTGTCGGTGTAGGGTACCTCCCGAAGGGGAGATACAGACAGCAGTTTCTAGTGCTTGGAGGAAGTACCGGTATCATGCGAAGAAGCCTTCCTCTTCGCACCAGCATGCGATCCGCTGGTCTTCGAAACTGGGGTAGCCGAAGCTCTCCCCAGTTCTCCAGGATCGTCAGAGTCGATCCTCACCACCTCTGGCGAAACCTCCTTGGTGGGAGTCTCCATGGTGGTCTTTTTGCCACGACCGTCCCTTCGCTTGTTCTTCAGAATTAGGGTCGAAGGTTTGGGAAGATCATAAAACACAAGAAAATTTCATAAATGTTAGAACCATACAAAGGAAATTACATTATTCCTTCGCAGAATGGTCAAGGGAAGATGCGAAGGTACACTTCAGCATACACTACACTTTTCCTTTGTACAATAGCCAAGAAGTTGATACAGAAGCCTGCGAAGAGAAACCCCAGCAAGCACTGATAAGCACGTTYGCAAGTTCCCCTAAAAAAGCATGAGGAAGTTGCGAACGTACACTTCAGTGTACACTACACTTTCCCTTCGCCAAGCGGCCAAGGAGGTTCGTGTAGGGAATTGCGAAGGGAAATACTAGCAAGCACTGAGGTGCACGTTCGCGAGTTCCCTCAACAACACGAGGAAGTTGCGAACGTACACTTCAGTGTATATTGCATTTTTCATTCGCTTAATATATCAAGGAAGTGCGAACGAACACCATGGGAAACACTATGGTGAACCTTCGCAACAACCCTGGATATGGCGAATCCCACGATGATGCTGATCGGACAACTTTACGAACGAGTTTTGTCATAAACACTGGAGTGCACGCTCGCAACTCCCCCCTCAAAGAAATTTTTGAAGGAGAAAGCTGCGAAGCAAAACTAGTGAGAGCACTGAAGTGCACGTTCGTAAGTTCCCCTATCAGATGACAAACAAAAAAATATAAGTAAGGGAATTGCGAAGAAGAAACAGTGGAGACACTGAGGTGTACGTTTGCAACTCCCCCCTGAACCTCAAAGGAAAAATGGTACAAGTGACTTACAGCACGGTCTTTGTTCTTCTCCTTTAAGGTGCGATATCTTGCCTCCGCAGCAAGAGCATCGTAATCCTTGGATTCCATTTTGCCTTTTTGAATATCAGGCAGGCGATCGTATGCAGCAGCTGCGATGAGAAAACACACACAGAGTTAATAATGCGAAGACAAGGGACTTCGAACTTAAGAAAATACGAAGCTACCTCTCTCATACCTAGTGACAT
>SNQN01000808.1:35837-57812 GCA_008642245.1 Bassia scoparia | reverse complement strand
GGAATAATCCGAAGGTATTTCCTTCTGCAGGCTAGGAGCTTCGAGGAACTTGAAGTGCCAAGCCATCCTCCGAGTTCCAATTCCAAGGTCAGCTCCCTCGAGTAGCATTACGGGAAGCCTCACCCTTCTCTCAACCTTGCAAGGGAAACAGCAGGGAATTCTTGTTTAGCTTGCCAAGCGGACTTGCTACAACAGTCTATCTGGTTTATGTCTCTCAAACTGCCCAGTTTACAAGTGCAATTTTGGCAATGTAAACGCTCATAGCACTAACACCGGCTTATAAGCATCTCAGGCCTAATTCATTTGGTCAAGTTTGAAACCAATTTAAGCTTTGATCTGTGTACATAAGAAGCAATAAAGTCCATTCACTTACCTCACCTTGTTAAGGGCTAAAAATCCTAATGTGGATTTCTTAAATTACCTACGGAGAGCTAAGCAATTAGGTATGATTTGTGAAATTTTTACCGCTCAATACTTATTCGGGAATGAGTTCCGTTGATAGTGAATGGGTGGTGCTAACTGTTCCGGTCCCATCAGACGTTTGGGCCTGAGCCCAATACCAATAATTACGAAAATGCCATTAAATCGCCTTCGTTGACCAGTCAAACGAAGTTGGCTTCTAGAGGACTCTACCTAATAGAATTCAGTTAGAGATCCTCTTATATTCTTCTAAATTGAAAGTAATTACGAAATTACCCTCATGTTGTCTATAAATAGGAGGTTAGCACCATCTTTCAGGGAGGCCACATTCTGACAATTTCACACAAAAAACAATACTTTCTCTCTCATCTTTAACTCTCTCTCTTAGATTCCTTTTCCTTTGCTAACTTAAGCATCGAAAGTGGTTTCCAAGGTAACACCCTTGGGCCATCTGACGTTGTTTTCTCTCTCTTCAGGAACTCCGGCGAGCGTTTCTGACGCAAGGGACCTGACGCAATCTCCGACGTATTTTCTTACCTCTATTCCAATTCCAACAATCAGGATCTAGATTCCCGTATTATTAAACCTAAATTCTTGTATCAAGAAACACTTATATATGCAGTGAATCTATATTATTAATGCATAATTCAAATAATACAGAGTACAAAGTAAAAAGGAGGCATAGATAGTGCAGATTATGTTATAGGAGTATTTTTTAAAAAAATATTTTTGTTTGAATTAGCTAATATGACAATATTGCAAATTTTATTGCAAATTTGCAATTTGCATGAGGGAAGGTGAAATTTTAACTTTTGGCACGAGTACATGTTTGAATTAGCCTGGTATAGACATTAATACATGTGCTCAATTTAACTACTAGGTCAGTGTTAATATAATTSTTACCTTACGAGTTACGACAAACAAACAATGAACTTSTTACTTTATAGTTTGTACGAGTACACGTTTTGGGTGTTCGATAACACTTGTTTTATGTTTTGAATGATATCCGACGATCAAGACAATTCTCGTAAAACTATTTCATTTCATAGAAGTCTTCTTACGAAGCAAAAAAAACATTTCCTATTGATTTTTCACCTGGACTGGACTTATTCTGATTCCGAATTATCCTTCGTTACCATTATTATGTTGTTCCCAAGGACTAGCAATTTTTATCGAAACTAATAACTACAAGTATTGATACGAGTACTTCCAAATTCGAATAATCGGTGCATGATTCCAGTGAGTTGAAAGRCCGATAAAGAGAAAGGATTAGAATCAAAAGAAAGCAATTAGTACAAGTGACCATTATTTAGTAAAASAGAGATTATGATTTAYGATGATGACAATTAAAGAATAAAGATGTTGTAAAGCAGACACTAATCTGACAATAATTGGGACAAACATACATGTTGCTCTTCTTCATAGATTACTTCTGCACTTCTGGAATCTTTGACTACTATTTTAAACCACTTTTTCATCCACTCATCAACCRTCCATCATTGCCTTGCCCTTCACTAGTATAGTAGTATTCACACACTTCATTCATYCAATTWTACTAAAATATAAAATTACTGTTACCCTGCAAATCATAGTATCCTAGGTTTCACTTTTACTGCTACAAGAATTAATTTTACAATTTACTAACAATGGAAACAATTCTTGCTCTTTCACCTCCCTATCAATTTTCACCGCGGTGTTATCATTATGAACTCCGTTTTTGCCGCTGTAATTTAACACCCCCGTTGACCTTGACTTGTTTAATCTCACCGATGAAATTTTYACCGTCACTTGAGGTTTCCTTCTCACTACCATTTCACCGCTAGTACAAGCACCTTCTTTCGCGGGCCCCACCTTCGCAATCTCCCTGAACGACCCTATCGATTTCGATCTCAACCTCGGTCGAACCGTTCGATGTCCGCCACGTGCCACTACCTCATCGACTTTATCATCATTCTCTTCGATAACAACAACATTGGATACTTTATTGTTTCTTTCCGACAAGGATTTTGGTTTCCTACTCCCATGCCTAGGTGGCCTCACTCTGGTCGTCTCCTCCCAATCACAGCCGTCCATCTCATCCAACGGCTCAGATTTCTCCACGTGCCGTCTAAAATTACTACTCCAAACATGGTGAATCCTCCCAAGTTTGACCCTCCTATACACCTTCTTAAGACAGTCAACGATCTCCGTCACTGGTGGCCGCTTCTCAGCCGTCGATCTCACGCACCTAACCGCCAACAAACAGAGCTCCCTCACCACCGTCTGATCAACCACCCCCTTAATCCGACGGTCCACAACGCTTGAGAACCCACCAGACTTGATTAGAGGTAGGGCCCACTCCACTATATACGGCGGACTGTACTCAACATCAATGGCCTTCCTCCCGCTAATAATCTCGAGCAGAAGAATCCCAAAACTGAACACATCACTCTTAGTGCTGACATCAGCTGGCGAAAGGTAGGACGGGTCGAGGTACCCTAACGTACCAGCTGGCGGAGTTGACATGACACGTAGGTCCTCCACGTGTCCTCGAATTGCGAGCCCGAAGTCACTGAGCCTGGCATTGCCCTTTGCATCGATCAGCACGTTGGAGGACTTTATGTCCCTGTGCATGACGGGTGGGTGGGACTTGTGCAGGGTTCGGACCGCTTTCGCAATTTGTAAAGCGGTCCGAACCCTGACGAGTAGGCTAGGGGGTTTGGAGATGGTATGTAAAAAGTCGTATAAGGAGCCGTTTGGCATGTACTCGACAACGAGGAGGAGGTGTTTTTTAGCAGGATCAACAGCGTACCCGATGACATTGACGATGCGAGGGCAGCGGAGTTTGGAGAGGATTTGAAGCTCGTTCTCGGCGGTTGCAGCGACGGAGGAGGTAGACTTTTTTACGGCGACGGTGAAGGCTGTGGTGGAGTCTCCGCGGTGGACGGTGGCGCGGTAGACGGCGCCGTGGGAGCCCTTCCCGAGGAGGGCACGTGGCGAGAAGTCATTGGTAGAGGATTGGAGGTCGGAGTAAGAGAAGCGTGTGAGTTTGATGGGCTGCTCACGGTGGTGTTTGCGATGGTTGGAAACGGAGTTGCAGGTGGAAATGGCGGAGTGAGCGTTGCAAAGGAAGCGCATTATGGAGAGAGAAAGTGGGAAGAAGGAGAGGAGGAGAGAGAGAGAATGTGGCAAAATCCATTGATGGAGAGATGATTTTAGAGGGAATTGATTTGAAAGAACGAACTGCTTTTTCTTTGGTGGGATAAAGTGGGAGTGGCGTGCTTTGTGTGATATTCGGAATTTTTACAGCTTTATTTTTTCTAAAGTTTGTTGATTTTGTTTTTATAAATCTTGTACGGACCCCAAATATTAGGTTTGCAAATTAATTTTATTTATTTCCTAGACCTAATGCTCCTTATAGGAAACTATAAATGGGAAAAAATCATCAAACAATTCATTTAAAAGTAATTGAAGAATATTGCAATATTGCATGATCAATTTATCACAATAGATCTTTAATTATACAATAACTAGCCTTTTATGCACGCGATGCATGCGATTTTTCTTGCATACAAATAATTGTTCTAGAAATTTTGACCTTCTAGCCTTTTTTGTCGAATAATTTTTGTGACATTTTTTTTCATTTTTTTTATATTTATAAAGAAAAATTTTGTCATTGTGAACGATACAGAGATCTAATTGAAGAAAAATAATAAGGAGTTTTTCACTTTCTCTTATTTATTTTGACCGTATTTCATTGCAATGTTTGTGTTCTTAAGCATAGTTAAGTTTTGACTATGTTAAAACAATTTAAAAATTCAGTTGCTGCTTCATCCGTTTTCTTGAAATTTGTTAAAATTTTCTGATTTTCTGGAATAAAATATGCAACAAATTTTTCGACAATATTCTTTAAAAATTCTTAACTATTTTTAACTTTATTGTTTTTCTAGCATATTTAATTTTTTGATTCTTTTTTAATTAGTTTTGAAATAATGTGATCATTTAATTCATGAAATTTAATGCATAATGTGTAAAACATGCCTTAAGTAAAAATTAGAGGTCATTCAACTTCATGAAATTTTCTTGTTGAATTGTTATGCAAACATTCGCAATGGATCCTATGAAAAAATGTTGCAATGGAGTGTGAAAATCGGAGATGCGTAATTTTCTCAGTTTGAGTTTGTAATTGGATGTGAGATTTTTGCGTAATGGTTGTCGGTGTTGCAATTTTTTAATGTGCAATTTGTAATTGTGTAGTAGGATTAGAATTATTGTGCAACTTATATTAAGCAATTTTTGTGCTTAATTTGTAATTCTTAGATATGTGTAATAATATTTCCTTGATTGTCGTAGTTACTTGAATTTTTGGTTGTTGATTTTTTAGACAATTATTTGAATTTTCGTAAATATTCATGTATTGATTTTGATCCAAGGAGGAGATAGCGTGATAATTTAGGGCGACCACCGCGGACCTCGTCTTCCCTTGTATAATAGATTGTTTTGCACGCGATGCGTGTACTTTGTTATTAAAATTTTCAAAAAAGCTTAAAAATGAATTCAAGTTATGAAATTATTTTAGCATTTTTTCAAATTTTGATATTTGATAAATCTTTCTATTTCTCGCTAATTAATTAGCTCATTTATTTACAAAAAAAATTAAAATTATTAGTAACTTACTTTTATTGTGTTTGCACGCGATACATACTTGTTACGTAAATTTCAAAAATACTTTAAAATGAAAATTTCAAATTGAAAAATTATTTAGCATTTTTTTCAGTTTTTTTATTTTTGATTAATCTTTCTATTGTTTTTGTTAATTAATTAGCTCATTTATTTAAAAAAATTGGTTTTGAAATTTTTAGGTAATATCACCTTTTTTTTCATATTAGAATGGTCAAGAGTATTTGGTCAAATTATATTAATTGACATAATTTATGCATGTATTTTAATTTGTTTTTTTAGTGAAAAATTATGCATATACCTTATACCCTTCATTAAGGGAATTATGTATTTGAGAGGGGGGACACCATCTTCCTCCCCCCTTCTTCTTATATAATAGAGGTAAAAATTCAATATTTTGTAATACTTAAACTAATCAAAAAAAACCCACATTATTATTTTTTTAGTCAAATATCATGAGAAATAAAAAAAAAATCTCTTGTATTATGGATAGTGTCATGTGTTACTGTATACGAACAGGTCATTAGGCCTGTTTACTTAAACTTAATTTCAGTTTTGTTCAGTTCAGTTCAGTTCAATTCAGTTCAGTTTCAAAAAATTCAGTTTTGTTCAGTTCAGTTCAGTTCAGTTTAGTTCAGTTCAGTTCAGTTTTGGAATTTAAATCCAAAACTTAAATCTTCCTATTTATTCAGTTCAGTTCAGTTCAGTTCAATTCAGTTCAGTTCAGTTCAGTTCAGTTCAGTTTTAAAAAATTCAGTTCAGTTCAGTTCAGTTCAGTTTAAGTAAACAGGCCCGTAGTATATTTTTCCGATCCCTTTTATAATAGACATTCAAATATTTATTTTAGAATAAGAAATTCTCTACCGAAAAATGAACGATTTCAAATGCATGTATACGGACAGTGCCCATTTGTATAGCCTATTTGTTATACTTTGTATTTAATTTGATTGCAACAAATATTTTCAAGTTAAATTGTTATATTATGTGATTAAATTTAAACTAAAAAAGAGACAAATGAATAACGGAGTAGGAATTTTATTTTAATACCGCATTTATATTAAGAATTTAACAGTACTCGTATATTATGTTGGGTTTTGTCGTTTTGAGGAGGTTTGAATAAAAGGGAGGGTGCATGTGAAAGTGATGGAAGTGAGCATGAAAAATTCAAAGAGGAAGGTGAGGAATTGGTGGTGTTGCGTGTGAAAAGATGTGCAGTGGTGACTAATGAGAAAAAAAAAATAAAGGTCAAAAGTACGTGATCTTTTAATGGGAGAGAAAAGTGCAGAAAAGTACACATATAATTCTTGTATTAGTGGCACACGATGCGCATGTGCTCCATGTTGTTATATTTTAAAAGTATTCTATTAGCTTATATATTTAATTGGTAATTATTTTATTTTTAAAAATAAATTATATTGGTTTGGACACTGAATTAATTGCTATTAATATTCTGAAAATTGAATACATGTGCCTCGTGTTCCCTCTTATTATATTTTTGTTGGACGATTGTTAGTTTTGGAAACAAAATAAATAATAATTAACAGCACATTTAAAATATATTGGAACGTGTCAAAAATCATACTCCATAATTAACAGTGTAATTAATGGTAACAAGAGCAACATTTGAACATAATGAAATTAAATTTTATTTAGTTATTTTTATAATTATATGAATTTTGAGCGTAATTTTAAAAATTTATGTGAATGCAAAATAATAAAGAACCAAGGTGGGGTTCATGGTTTGCAACACAAAATAATCAAAATAAAATTAGGTAGAGCCTTGATGAAGGAAATGAAGATGAAGGAAGTTTGATGAAGATGAATGAGAAATAAGAAGTTGGTGATGAATGAGAAATAGGAAGTTGGTGAAGATGAATGAGATAAAGTGAATAAAAGGAAATATGAGAAAGTGAAAAATAATGGTACATTGCAATATTGAAGTCATCTCAGAACATAACAGTAATTATCATTTAATTGAAACCAAAAGTGTCACATTATAGAGGGGAATGAGATACAGTCCAACAGTTCTTATATACAAAGGGAATTGTCAACTTTTCATTGGTTAAGATAATGCGGCTTAGTTTTCATTAATTTTGTTCATTTTTCTTTCAAATTTCTCTTTACTTTTCTAAATTTAGGGTGACATATTCAATTTATAGTGATATTGCACGTTCAAACCACAAACAACACTATCCAAATTTTCGTTTGCCGTTCCAAAAGCCAAATATAGGTGAGTTATTCAATGTTTTTGTGTCATTTTTTATGTTTAAATTATTCTTTAATTTTGTATTTGCGTTGAATTGTTAGTTTTGATTTTTTTTATTAATTTGTTTATTTTGAGGAGCTCAGATGGAAATAATCATATGTTTCTTGGTCAATGGAGTGGATGATGGCATGATGACTGATGAGGTGGAGTTAGTCAAGTCAATTTTAATTAATGTGTTTGGGTTGATAAGTGATAACTATATTGTTGAACAATACATACATTAGAAGTTATTGTATGCACTAGATTTACAATAAATTTATCGTGTATAAAATATATAGTGACTACTTACGTCAATATAGTGAGTTAATAATCCATTATTCATTTTACCTCAATATAATGATAAATAATAAGGGTCACTATATTAATCAAAAGGGTTATTATATTGACTAAAAAGGTCAATCTAACATGATGCCAATAAATATATTGTGCACCCGATGCACTTAAGTCTTTGCCTAAATCCATAATATCAATTGATTGTTGGTGTAGTGGTGATTGAGACTATACTTGATACTGAACCTGGGTTCGATCCCCCACAATAACAATTGAGAGAGAACTGGAACCTAACCACCTAAAACTGATCTCCGAATCTGAATTAACCCAAAAGGATGAATTGGGTGGGTAAAAAAAAAATACATACATAATACATTAATCTATTTCTTGAATATTTAATTGAATGATTTTGTTTGTCAACTCCGGTAAATTTGTGCAAAAATGATTTAATGGACCTCGGATTTGTAAATTCGAAATTCATCAAATTATGGGTTAGGTGGATCATAATACTAGTAGAACATAGAGTTTGATTATTGGCCGTAATCTAATCTTAGCGTGATTCATAAAAATTAAAAAAAACCAATTGCCAATATGACTAGTCTACCAAGTTTACAAGTTACAATAGTCTTCTCATGAGCGCGGATAGGTGCAGTAGACTGCTGCATGGGTACTGTTTTTTTGTTTTTTTTTTTTTTGCAAATCATAGTGTATTTTTGTCATATCCTCAATTCATTTTATCATATCCTTGGTTCATTTTCATCTATCTTAGTATGATTTTGTAATATCCTTGATTCATTTAAGCATATCCTTGTGATTTGCAAAAACAAAAAAAACTATAGTGTGATTTTGTCATATCTTTGATTCATTTAAGCATATTCTTGGTTCATTTTCACCAATTTTAGATATTTTTAGAGGTTTTGTTTCTCTACTTTATTTTGAGACTTGGGTTAAAATCACAAATATCCATTAAAATATTCCCAATTCAAATTATCAACGAAAATATATTGTTATGATATTTTTTTGATAATTACATATTGTTATGATTTCATACTTCTTTGACGTTATTTTATCATATTTATCAAAGTAACATCAAATATGGCTTAAATAATCTTCTTCTTTTTATACTCCGTCCTTGCACGATCATTTATACAATAATAATCTTATTAAAGGCTTTCCAATTTCATTTCAAATGTAATGAAAATGTGGATTACTTCCAAATTCCAATTTTATCATACATATGACATGTGTTGCTCTTGTGTAGTTGTATCTTGTATGGCTGCAAGCAAATGACGAAGAGGGCTAGTCAAACTAACTAGGAGTGAAATTTGCCAATCATAAATTGTCGGGTATGGAGAGTGAAAGATATTTCAAGTGATTAAATTTTTTCTTTTCGGTTCCAAGAGACTCTGTGATCAATTCTCATCCTATCCTTGTGTCTCTCTTAACACAAAAAAAAGATAAAAAAAAATATTTGTTGAGTATGGAAACAAAGCAAAGCAATAATCTTTTTTTCAACTTATTTTCAGTATTTATTTAATAAGATAAATTCAAATTAGTATCAACAATTTTACAAGTATATACTCGTTACTTTTCTCATTCACAAAATAAGTATCAATAAGTTCAAATAATTTAAGATAAGTTCAAATAATAGGCCCGTCTATTAGCAGGTTCAATATGTGAAATGTAACAGGGTCCCCAAAAATAAGGGGCCCAATTTTTTTATTAAAAAAAACCAAGTTTAGCAACCGATTTTAGCAACTGCTTCTGATCGGTCGTTAAATGGACAAAATCGATCGCTAAATGAATGTAAGCGGTCGCAAAATTGAAAAAGGTGATCGCAAAATCCGAGAAAGGTGGTCGCAAGTTTTTAAAATTTTGATCTAAAAGAATTTTAGGGCCCCATTTGTTGCAATTTGAATGGGGCCTCTAAATTTTCAAAGACAGCCCTATTAAATAATTATAACTAAGTTGAAAAGAACACACCTAAAACTTACAATAATAAATTACAGTTCGAATTTTCAATAGACATGGCAAATGACTTTAAAAATATAAATGTCTAAATTCAACCAAATAAACAGAACAAGTCATGGGCGTGTTCGGCAATGATAGCGTTTGAAGTAGCTTTTAGCKGTATAAGTAGCGGGTAACTTAAAAGCTAGTAAATAGCGTTGGAAGTAGCGGGTAGCGGACAAAACTAAAATTATCAATATGAGTGTTCGGCAGAAGTAGCGGTTGTATTTATAATAGAAAAAAAATTAATTACCAAATAGCTTTTTATCCTAGCTTAAAAGCTAAAAGCTAAAAGCTAAAACGCTACTCCTACTAGCGTTTGAAAAAGGTAGCGTTTAGCGCTAAAAGCTACTCAAAACGTTACCTTACCGAACAGTAATAAAATTAACCAAGTAGCTTTTTAATCTAGTAACACTAAAAGCTACCTAAAAAAGCTACGCCGAACACGCCCCATATCTTAATATTATCACAAACCACAAGGAAACAAATTCCCACAATCTCTTTTAATTTCATGTGAATATATATAACAATTCATCATGTGTCAACTAAACAAAGATTTTCATGAGGTGAATTAATTTTTAACCCCTATGAAAAAGTGTTGTAATTTTAATTTTTAATGCCTTTATTCCATTAAAAACAACCGGATGAATCTAACAAAATCAAATTGTACATAATAATATTATTAAATTCATCACAACTTTTCAAAAATTTATTTCCTTCACGATTCTCCAATAAGTACCTAAATGAAAAATATTATATATTGATAATTGATAACGTAGTACTCCATCTGGACTAAATTCATGTCAGTTCTACTTTACACGTTTGTAATCCACAGTTTACAAGTCAAATATTTCTAATTATAAATGAGTAAAAATTATAAAAATTGAATATTAATAAACTACTTGTTAATACAATTCTAACAATAATATTCCACTTGACTATATTTATTCTTATATATTGATGAGAATTGTCGTTTTTGACCCATTTCTAATTTTTAAAATGATCATAAAATGTTTACTAGACATGCAAATGTTAAGCCGCAAATAAAGATAAAAATTGTAGGGATCAAATTCTATACTTCTATGAGTTCTATCTACTAGTTAAACAAACAGGCACATACGACATAAATTGTCGAACATGTATGCTTTAACTCTTTAAGGACCACTTAATGTTTGATTTGATAGAGGAAGTACGTAAAAAGTGACTTAAAACTGTTAGTTAGCATCATGCTCATGTATGCCTAGTTTGTAATCTTTGTATAAGAGAGATAAGGTTAGAGAAAGTATAAGTGTATCAAAACACTTGGGATAAGGGAAGCCCATCAAATAATAAACTAATATTTAGGTTGGTCCACTTCAATTAATTACCTAAAAGCCCTTCTAGTTTTAGTATTTTTACGTCATTTACCTAAAGCCTTTATTTTATGTTCTAACKTAAATTAGTATTTTTTAGTTATATTATTAGTTTTAGGTGATCCTGTTTGTCTTGGTATCAGAGCCCGGTTATTGCTTTAACTATAATTAATTATCTAAATAATAGTAATTAGTAACTTAAACCTGGATAAAATTAATAAAGCACCAATAGGTTGCAGTCAACCAGAAGTCCCTCATTTACATCATTTACCAAAAGACAGTAATCACTTTGGTGCAGTCCTTAATTATATAGTAGACATTTTAACTGAAATTAAAATAGACATAAAGGGAATTGAAACACGCCTTATTACAATTGACCACACGAGTCAAGCCATTAGAGACGAAATTAAAAAGGAGACACAAGACCTCAAAAAGGAAGTGAAGATTTTTAAACTCGTTGGTACTAACGAGATTAGACATCTACAGCTCGCCAAAAATAACGAAGATATAAGGCTGTCCCTTTTATATATAGTTATCCTTTTCAACAATAGTAATAAAAATAAGAAATTTACAGTAGATTTTCCTACTACTTCAGCACGTTAAATGTGCCCCAGAACTAACTAATATGAGTATGAAGAGTTACAAGAAAAATTCGATAATGAATATCCAGAAGAGCTCAACAAAATAATGGCCATAATCGCTGAAAAATGGTTATCTCAGACAATGCGGACAAGAGGTAAATTATGCGTCAATAGAAGAAGACCTGTACGAACAAATGGGAATAATAAAGTTAGAAGATATTTACTTCATGTCTTGAAGAATTAGAAGAAAATTAGATAAAATCTCAAAAGGCAATAATGAGAACAATATAATGAAGTCCGAAGATGAGTAGAACATTATGAAAGAATAGAAAACATTATATGAATAATGCAATCAACGTCCAAGATTCAGGTGAGTCAAGTTGCCATAAACCAAGGTACGTGTCAGAAAAACTCCTCGATTTGATATTAAAATAATGCCTAATGAGACTATTAAAAAGAAGAAGTCACTCTTAACCTATAAGTCAAACTGGCCATAAGTTAAATTTTGATGTAAATGAATAGACTTGAACTAGACAATAGAAAAAGAGTATGAGCAGTGTTAACCTAAATACAGATTGACCTCAGAAAAATTCTTAAATTTATATCGAACATAGTTTTGAGGATGTATAGCCGATTGTATGAGCTATATCCGAAGAACACAAAGAGAGGTATAACACAATGGAATTGCCAACCTCTTGTTCACTCAATTATGTCAATTCATCGAAATAGATCGAATTCTTGTCATAGACCAATGATAACGAAAAAATAGCAGAATATCAGAGAAAACTAAGTATAACATTGTAATTTAAATTCGTTGAAGCCTTATTAAGGAATTCGAACGGTACTATTACAAAATTGGTGAAACCAAACCAACTTAGTATTTCTTTGATAAATTGCCAAGTCCCATTAATGAAGAATTAAGTGAGAAATATCCAGAATGGAGATATAATAATGGAAGCTAATGACACCTTAGGAAAAAGAATTGTTCCTAAGAAATTGGTGAAAAGAAATGTCGAGAAAGTTGCAAGAACTCATTAAGTTAAGAAACATTATTTAACTTGTTGATATGCCAAGCCAATATGTTGTATAAGAGTTATCCTACAAAAAGAAAATTTATAAAGAAGGAAATTCGATAAAATAAGGTGAACAATATAAAAAATAATATTACAAGCGAATTATAATAAAAACCTACTAGATTCTTTAGAAGGCTCTATTGTCTCTGAAAAGAAAAGAAATGTGTAATGTTGGTCATGCGTGAATAGTCATTACCTAATGAATGCAGAAAAAAGAAACCTCAAATTAATGCAAACCCTAGGAATTGGGGATTACGTAGAATATATTACGAGATGAAGCACTAAGAACTACATTAACAAATAATAAGGAATAATTGAAATCAGTGAAGAGATGCGAAGATAATGAAGAATTTGAAGAAGTCGTGTATGGAGGAAGAAAGTGATGAAACATGAAGAAATAATCAACATGTCGGAAACAATGTGCAAATTCAGATAGCGAAGATGAAGAAGGATTATATCAATTGGTCAGCTAAATAAGCTGAATATGCATTACGACGAAGATCTAGAATGAACAACATAGATTTGATTTCCCTAAAATACCAAGGATAAAATATTTAAACTTCACTGTTCAAACTAAGAGCAAAATATGTTTGAAGAAATGGAGAAGTATTGTTATCGAAGATTGTGAAGAAAAAAGTGCTTTAATAATTATTAATTGGGAAAATATAAACACATAACTGATAAAAGGAGCGAAAAAGAAAGAAAAAAGAATATAACTATATGTATTGGAGCTGTTCAAGTTTTATAACTCCATTACAGATTTTGGAAAAGATATAAATGTTAAGCTTTTGTGATACTAGGCACAAAAGTTTTAAACAACACAATAATCAGTGGAGTAACTTGCAGTCTTAGCCAAGGAACGGTAAGTTATATTTGTGAACCACGTTATTACGTAAGCTTGGAAGACAGATATATCAAAAAATTCTTGGGTATAAAAGTATTAACCGAAGGAATAGAAATGCATGCAGGAACAAGACCTATCCAGCTTCGATGGAAGGTTATATATAAATTAACCAATACGGTAGAATCACAACAAGGTAAAAGGTTAATTGAAGCAGAAATGTATGAAGGGGGAATTAAAAGAAATATCAGACCAATAAAGGTTGACCCTAACAAAATAAAACTAAAAGAAGAATGGCTTGAAACGTTAATGAACCCCACAATAGCCAGTAAGGACGTAAAATTAGTAATTGACGAAGGAGGATTATTACACCATGAAATGAATCCTATTCCCAAGTTCCAGCGGAGTATAAGCATGAGAACAAACAATTTGAATAGGCAAAATTCTATAGAAATAGAAAGAAAAAGCAAAAGTCTTAAAGAGCAGGAGAAAGATTTTCGAAGATTAATAGAAAGACTAAAAGAACATAAAATATATATGCCAGCAGATGCTAGACGTAGCATCGATAAACTTACAACCTATATAGATCTAGAGGAACCTCTATTATCAAAAAAGGAAAGAAAATTAGAACAAAGAGAATTAGAGGAACCTTCAAGACATAGCATTGATGTTGCTTCAACTTCTTCTATAAATTTAGGAGAAAACCGTGAAAAAAGGAAAGTGGTAGGCTATATGACAAAAACAATTAGCGAACCAGTTTACGAAGAAGAAAACTTAAGAATAGAAAAGTGTCTTGAAATTACAGGTACTAATGTGAATAGCATTTACATTCCAATTAAGATATGTTTAGAGGATTATAATAAATATGAATTATATGCATATCTTGATAGTGGATGTTCAGTGTGTTTTGGAAAAAGAACATTATTTCCTGAATATCTATGGAAGAAAGCCGAGAAACCTATGAAGGTAAGAATTGCTGACAATAGTGTAATGTTTCATAGCGATATAATTGAAAATTTACCAATAGAAATCGGAAACATAACATGTACAATTCCTGTATTATGGGCAACTGATCAGCCTTCTCATGATATGATTATTGGGAATAATTTTCAAAGATTATATTCCCCATGCACACAAACTGTTAATCAAATAATATTTACTATTAATGGTCATGCAATCCCAGTAGATAAAATGCCAAGAGCATTTACTCATCAAAATATGGAATTTAAGCGCAGCCAGCGTGGTGATAGGGTAACTCCTACACAACGAGAAGTAGCGTTGAGAATTTCTGAAGATGAAGAGGTGACTCGAAATAAAATAATTAAACAACAAGAGAAACTATGCAAGGAATTATATTCGACAAACCCTTTAGAGTATTGGGAAAGAGATAAAGCATATGCTAAAATAGAATTAACAGATCCCAATAAGATAATTAGGGTAAGGCAGATGGTTTATACCTATCAGGATATCCAAGAATTTGATGAACAGATAAAAGAATTATTAAAAAAGAAATTAATTAGGAACAGCAAGAGTCCTCATAACAGTCCAGCATTCATGGTGAGAAACCATGCAGAAGAAAAGAGAGGTAAAGCTCGAATGGTCATTAATTACAAAAGGCTTAATGATAATACTATTTTTGATGGATATTATATTCCTAATAAAACTGTGTTGTTTAATAATATTCAGGGCGCAACTTGGTTTTCAAAAATGGATTGTAAGAGTGGGTATTGGCAAGTAAAAATGGAAGAGAAGAGTATTCCACTAACTGCATTTAGTGCCCCTCAAGGGCATTATGAATGGTTAGTCATGCCATTTGGTCTAAAAAATGCACCTCAAATATTTCAAAGAAGGATGGATAATATTTTCAAGGAACTAAAACATTGTTGTCTAGTCTACATTGATGATATATTAATATTTTCCAAAACCCTAGAGCAGCATAAAAATGATTTGAAAGCAGTTACACAGAAATGCCTCAAACATGGAATAATTTTGGGAAAAGATAAATGTGTCTTTGCTAAACAAGAAATTGAATTTTTGGGTTTAGAGATAAAGGCGGGACAAATCATTTTACAAAAACACATCCTTGAAAAAATAGATAAATTTCCTGATAAAATAGAAGACCGAAAACAACTAGAAAGATTTCTTGGTTGCTTAACGTATGCTTCTGATTTCATTAAAAATCTTGCTTTACTAAGAAAACCATTACAAGGAAAATTAAAGAAAGATGTTCATTGGAGCTGGTCCGATAAAGAAACTAAGATTGTTCAAAATCTAAAAAGGTTATGTAAAAACCTTCCAGTATTAACATTACCCAATAATGATGATGAATTAATTCTAGAGACTGATGCTAGTAATGAATATTGGAGTGCTATATTAAAAATAAAAGGAGAAAAACTATGCAGGTATAGCAGTGGAAGTTTCAACAAAGCCGAATGTAACTATCCTACAATGCAAAAAGAAATTTTAGCAGTCATAAGAGGGATTGAGAAATTCTTAATCTTCTTGGCTCCTAAACATTTCTTAGTAAGAACGAATTGCAAAGGAATCTTAGGTTTTGTTAAAAAGAACCTATCTAATATGCAAGCGCAAGGGAGACTCCTGCGTTGGCAATTATGGCTTAACCAATTCTCTTTCAATGTTGAACATATACAGGGTTCAAAGAATTCACTAGCAGACAGCCTAACCAGAGAGCTTGCTAATGGAATTAGCGACATCAAGCCTAAAGCCAAAGAATTCTATTGGCAAAAAGAACAAGAAAAATTCAGTCAAGAGTTCTACACCAATGGTGATAGAACATCAACAGTTTATTAAGGAAACAAATGAAGAAATGGTGAGGGTCTCTCCCACCACACAAGCTTTGATGCGGTTCCTAATAGCAGCATCAAAGTCTAGATCTAGGAACTTTCTAATAAGAGCTTGCCATCAGGTTATTAAGAGATTCTCCATAATAGAATTTTGCAATAACCTACATGGATTAATTCCTGATTTACAGGAAATAATATTAAAAAGATTAAGAGTTCATGACTTCACAGCTTGGTACAATGAAGTCGCTTCAAGGAGCTATAAATTTTATGAAATATTCGATCTATGGGGACAACATATGAAGTTTCCAAGGTACTCTGGAGTAGCAACAATGGTGATAAATCCAAATCCAATAATGAATAATGGAAGAATGATAGCTGGATATGCAGACGAGCAAATGAAAGCCTGGAATTACGGCATGATTCATGGATTCTATTGCATCCCTTTTCCGAGATGTTATTTCTATGAAAATCATTGCACTAATTTCCAGAAATATATATTTAATAGAGCTGATAAATATCGACGACGAACTGGTTATCTCTCGCTTGAAGTCCAATGTGCCAACATAGAAGTCACAAAAGAGAAAATTAACCCTCCACATTATTTAATAATTTTGGGTACTGAGTGCAAAAACTTAGTTGATCCAATATGCAGAAGACAAAGACAGGTGGTTAATCCAGTTCAAGCAAGGGCAATTGGATTCTTCTACATTTCTCAATACATTAATTAGGCATTGGAGCTACAAAAAGGAGAAAATCCACCATTAATATTCTGAGTAGGGAATACCACTGTTATAGCCCCACAGGAGATGCATGCTTATTATCAAGAAGGCATAGTCCATGGTGAATCAGTTCATAACTACTTGGAAGATGTCGAAGCTGGAAAATTCTTGTCCATTGAGGGAAAAGACTACTTACTGGAAACTTTTCTCACATGGGATGAATCATACACTGCCAGATATTTTGAAGATATCTTTCAAGAACATGAGGTTGATGACAACCACCTCCATAAAAATTGGGAATCCAATGTTGGAGATGAAGGAATGCAAAATCTCATGATGGACTAGGACCCGGAAGCATGTGAAATTATTCTAAGCTTTGCATTATTGTGTTTTTCCTTTTCAGCTTTGTAAGATGTAAGTGTGGTGTGTATTATTTGCTTTTGTTAGTGGGTCAAAAGTGTAAAGCACCATTAGATGCTATTCAGAAAGAGCATCCAAGGTTGCTAGATTTCTCTATAAATAGGAATCATTGTAAGGCTTGAAGAGGCAGACTTGAGGAAAATACTAGAGTGAGAAACTCAAGTCATCTAGAGAAAAATTGCCTTAAGAGAAAGATAGGATTTCCATCTCTCTAAAGAGCAAAGAACTCTAGAGCTTGTTCTGAGTGTGTAAGTGTTGTAATCTTTTCAAATTTAATAAAAGTCTTTCTTTCAGAAGGGAACGTTATCCTTTCGAACCTTATATCTTGAGCAGTATATTTTCTTGTTTAACAATCCTTCATCCACAAACAAAATATAGAAAGAGACTACGGTCTAAGGTAGGAAACGAATTAGATCTGTGCTGTGCTTGATCTAAGGAAGGCGGGTCGAGGTTAGCCACCTTTTGTAAAGCCGGAAGCTAGAAGAACGCCGGAAGTTCCATTGCCGACTAAGTTCAGGTATCGGTCAAAACTCTCTATCTGTAGTTATTGTTGCGAAGCATGGTGGGCTGATAAGCACAGAAAGTATATTATTCATGATATAAGTAGTAGAACAGTGATAACTAGTACCGTAAAAAGTCATTAAGTGTTAATCAAGTGTTTAATTATCTTCTTAATTATTATTAAGATTCCTAATTAATGTTATTAATCTCTTTAATATTTACTTATTATCTTCTTGTATTAATAATATCATTATGGTATTTTATTAACAAAATCGTGTTTGGTTAAAAATTAAAGATACTAAAATACAGTCAAGGGTCCCACACTTTTGTAAGGAAAAGGACAACAATACCCCTCTGATTGGACTTGTTATCCCACTAGCTTTGATGGTTTTATCACTCCCCGATAAGGTTAAATAAATGGCAACTACTTTTGAACAGCCGCAGAAATACTAGAAGTTAGTTGATCCAAAATTGCGAATTGGTTCCGTCTTTTCCATCCAGCCATTCTGGTCCTATTTTATTTATTCGTACCAAGGTTACAATTAGGTGTGAGTTCGGGCTATTGGAACAATTTTGAATCTAATCAAACCAAAATTCACTTTAGTTCAGGCTGTTATGTACCTATGTCTAAATATTTCATTTAAGTATAGTTAAAGTTACCTTGGGATGGAGCTTCTTCTCGCAGCCCCTTCGCTAGGGCTGTTCAAAACCGGATATCGGAAATTATCCGGTCCGAATTTCCGAATTTTTGGAAATCTGTTTTTTGGATCCGATTCCGGTCCGAATTTCCGGATATCCGAAAAAACCGGATCGGAAAATCGGACATCCGAATCCGTTTTTATGATTTATACACACTTGACTAATTGTCTTATTGACTTGCATCTCCAATAACTATTTAATACAATAATAAAAAAAATACTATATATTACAAGGCTACAAGCTAATAATATATCATGCAAGGCTAGAAAAGTTCCATATCTAAAGTCTCAAATAGTCAAATCTCAAGTTCTCAACTCTAAAGGGATGTGAAAATAATTAAAGTATTCAAATTAAATATTACATAAGTTACCAATATCCATTAACAATTTAATATTACAATACAAAAGGAAGGGCGAATAAATTACTTCATCATTATCATTGAAGCTTGATGACACTTAAAAAAAAAAACATACTACGTAATACACAACAAGAATACGCGTTATTAACGACGGATTTTACCGACCGTCATCAAAAAGGTCGAAAAAGACATATTACCGACCGCTTTTTATAGGACGCAATTTACCGATCGTTTTTATAAATTTACCGACCGTTTTTTTAGCATGGACAGAAATTACCGATCGCCTACGTGGCATTACCGACCGTAGACGGTCGGTAAATGTATTTGAAAAAAACCCAAATCAACCACATGGTCGGTCAAACTCGGGCCTTATTAATACTTAATCCCCTCCTTTTCTCCTTACTAGTGTTTCACGGCGCGCGCACGCGCGCCGTGTTCCACTCTATTTACTTTATTGTATTGCAATTTTATTTGAAATTGATATGCATTATGGCAAATGTAATACAACTTGACATCGAAATTGTTCATTTGAATAGAATTGAGACAAATATACTTCATTTTTCCATATAATTATAATTTACCATTATTTCAATTTATAGACAATTATGAAATACATCTAAAAGATACTTCATTTTCAATGTTCATTTTTCAATTGCAATTGTTCATGAAAAAGAAAAAGAATTACATCCAAGAAATATCAGAAGGTCACGACCACATCAATCAACAACACTAATGATACTAATCACATCTAAACCTATGTTTATTACTTCCCTTGCAAACCCACATGGATAATTTGGAAACAAAGAGCTCAATGTCTATCTCCATATATGAAATGTATGACCTTTCCAATTTCCATGCACTTCTTATCGTAGCAATCAATATATATGATAGTAAATGTAATACTTAGATTGAATTGAGAAAACAACTTTAAGAAAAATAATTATCTAAATAAAATATTATCATTACATGTGTCATTGAGTTGAAACATACAATCACATGAACAAACTACCATCTAAATCTATACATCAATAGCTAAAAGCCTAAAAGGTCTAACTCAATCCAATCATATTTCTACCTCCACTACAACCAGTTCAATTGCCTACCTCCTGGAAAATATTAAGAAGTGTTAGTAGTAGACCAAGTCTCAGGCGAACATTTGAATAAACCTGCAAGAGAAAGCAGTTTGGAGTTAGTATTGAAATTCAAGATTTAATATACTTTTTCTGCAACACTTATGTTGTCGACAAGCACGCCTCTTTTTTCTTTTCACGTTTGTTCTTCACCTCACGCACCAATACCAACACAAGTTTATAAGAAACTATATGAGCAATAATTGTAAATTGTCTGTATAACTATGGCTATGTAGAGATACAAGGGACACAGAATGAATGGGAACAAAGACTTTTGACACAAGAAATAGAAGATGTACCAAAATATAGTAAGACTCGTGAAACCAAATGAAAATCTAACCATTGTGCAAACTAAATTGAACTGGGCATGATTGCACTCACATGTGGCATATACAATTATGAAAGACACTTTACAAACAAAGATTAATTTCATAATTAGAGTAAAATGTTTATAACACATTATAGCTCATAGTTCAATATCATAGACATTAAAGTGTAATGGTAATGGAAACACAGAACCACAATCCTCCACAATCCTCCTGGGTTCACATATTATATGAATGTAATAGTTGCCTCCACTTATTAAAGAAACTAACAGCCCACAAAGCAGGCTAAAATAGATGTAAAAAGGCACAAGGCAGCCAAAGCGATAATGCTCATTCAAAATATATTGGCACAAATCCTTGAAGTATTATAAAATCAGTTACTTCAAATATGTTTATCCATCATAATCGTCATTGTGGAAATACAAGTTTTCCTCCAAATCATAGTTCAATTAGACATAAAGATTTTCATGCAGAAACTCAATACTATTATCCTCTCTATGGTGTGTCCTAAAATACCAATCAAAGACGCCCATTTACAGCACCAAATGTATTTATACCTGTAATGGATTTTGAGGCCTCAGGAAGTGCTCTGGGAGCTATTGCAAATAACACCATAAAGTATATAGTACATATGACATTATCTGCAGCTACTCCAACAACCATATTTGATGGAGAAATGCCAAGTGCTTCTYAGACTGCAATGTAATTTACAGCTAAAATGCAAGAAATGGCATAAAAATCATTAGCAAAAAGTTAAATTCGTGGTGATAATTGAAAAGCGGGAAAAAATCGTTGACAATATTGTCGTTGATAGAATCTGTTGAGAAAGAAAGAAGTTGAGGAGCAAAGTAGACCTTAGAAAAGTTCTTCATAGCCTGCACCTTGAACTCATTATCAGACTGATCGGCCTAAACCTGACCCAGTCTGCTAATAGTATCCTAAAAACACATATATGAAGTTCACTCTATAACAAAAAATCTTAACTGAAATACCCTATTGAACAATTCCTAGTCATCTCCATATTTACATATACCCTACCTACATATACATGAATTATTTACCAAGAGAAATTCACAAAACCATACACACGCACACAAAAACCAACAACTTCTTATCCAGAGACGCATATTAGTGAAAAGCGTACACAACATGTAAATTTCCGGGTAAAGTTTCTAGTAACAAATCAAAATGTCATTTGAAATAGTTGGCTTCTTCTAAGGTAAACCTACATTCATAAATGCAATAATTAAGAAAATATGAGGCTTACAAGTTAGTCAATCCAAATCAATGGGATTAAACCAAGTTAAGGAAAACAATATGAACCAAAACCATAGCTTACTGCTTACATCCACCAATGTAACTTCCCATAAGTGCTGTAGCAATTTTCCAACCATCACAACCTAGTGATCGCATGGGAACTATCGAATATGCAACCATTGTCCCAATCACCGTAGACACTGCAATATAAAGAGGCAAAGAAAGTGTTGAGAGGTTGAGGAATCGTGTGGGGGTGTTCATTGACTGTCTGACTGAATTTACAAAGGGC
>SNQN01000808.1:10621-29301 GCA_008642245.1 Bassia scoparia | reverse complement strand
GAATCAATACTAAATAAGTTAAAGCATCAGTTTCCCCTATCCCTCCAATCTGGTGATGGTATTAATTAGAATCTCATATTGGAACAACCACAAGCACTATATTTCTTATATTGATTCCAACCAATGACAGAAAATGCCACTCTACATGAATATAAGATAGTGGCAAAAATCGTAAATTTATTCAATGAAAGAAGGATATAGTTATCGTTTGCAATAAATCTTGACTACGTGTAAAGCAAATAATTGTTTCTAGCACAAAACAAAAAGTAATCATTCCCTTCCTTGGATCTAGTTGATTATCATCTTAAACCTCTAGGTCATATTCACATTATCCAGTACCCTAAATTGTTCTAATAGTCAAGGTATCTATTACTCATAAATACATATCAAGCATCAGAAAGCGCATGCAAGTGAGCTGATTGTATACAAGCAAGTTCTTCTTTTACTAATTGATATGGTTGGGAGAGCTCACTTTGAGCATCCACAAACTTCAGTCATTTTCTTTTTTTCTTTTTTTGGTATATCAAGGTTGGTTTTGGATGTTACACACTTACACACATAAACAAAGATTTATAATAAAGTTATCTGCAAGATAGCACCACCTGATCCAAGCAAAAATGCCATAAGCAACCTCCTAGTGCATGAATAAGCTGACGCATATTAGCTCTAAACAAGAGCAAAGGAACAATAAAGGATAACAAGTTTCCCAACACAACGGAATACGCTGGTGCTTTGAATGTGAATTATCCTTAGATTACTTGCTACAAAGCCAATCATAATGCTCACAAGTGTCGAACAAAAATCAGGCAAAATTTAAGAAACCCAGAACACCAACAAAATCTCAAAGCTCAAAACTTTAATCAAGCAAACATCCAGAAACCTTAGGTGTACACAAATTCAAAAACCCTAGATGTTACTACTTAAATAAAATTCAACCCCAAATTGAACTCTTACAAATTGATTGAATCCAAGCAATAAAAGCCCCCAAACCAAAATCAATTCCAAAAATCCCAATCAACAAACAATCACAGCCCAAAAAAATAAAAATCAAACGGTAGATGCACATACCGTAACAAAACACCACGTCCTTCATCGAAGTGGACAACCCATAAAAAACACACATTGAAAACCGATCAGGGAAATCCTTTTTTCGTCCCATAGGTTGCAGCGAGCTGCGAATTGAAGTGAGAAATCAAATGAGGAAAAATCCATGAGATCAGAAAATATGAGAGGAACGGAAAAATATGCCACCTAGAAACAAGAAATTCGAAGTCTAAATCGCAAACCCCAAAATTTAAAACCCTAAACCATGATTGATGCAACAAAATTTTTGACCTGAAATACTTTTTGAAGCCCCATAATCATTCTCTCTTATTTTTTAAGAAAATATGAGGCTTACAAGTTAGTCAATCCAAATCAATGGGATTAAACCAAGTTAAGGAAAACAATATGAACCAAAACCATAGCTTACTGCTTACATCCACCAATGTAACTTCCCATAAGTGCTGTAGCAATTTTCCAACCATCACAACCTAGTGATCGCATGGGAACTATCGAATATGCAACCATTGTCCCAATCACCGTAGACACTGCAATATAAAGAGGCAAAGAAAGTGTTGAGAGGTTGAGGAATCGTGTGGGGGTGTTCATTGACTGTCTGACTGAATTTACAAAGGGCGAATCAATACTAAATAAGTATAAGCATCAGTTTCCCCGTATCCCTCCAATCTGGTGATGGTATTAATTAGAATCTCATATTGGAACAAACCACAAGCACTATATTTCTTATATTGATTCCCAACCAATGACAGGAAAATGCCACTCTACATATGAATATAAGATAGTGGCAAAAATCGTAAAATTTATTCAATGAAAGGAAGGATATAGTTTATCGTTTTGCAATAAATCTTGACTACGTGTAAAACAAATTAATTGTTTCTAGCACAAAACAAAAAGTAATCATTCCCTTCCTTGGATCTAGTTGATTATCATCTTAAACCTCYTATGGTCATATTCGGCAATTTATCCAGTACCCTAAATTGTTCTAATAGTCAAGGATATCTATTACTCATAAATACATAATCAAGCATCAYAAAGCGCATGCAAGTGAGCTTGATTGTATACAAGCAAGTTCTTCTTTTACTAAGTTGATATGGTTGGGAGAGCTCACTTTGAGCATCCACAAACTTCAGTCATTTTCTTTTTTTTTCTTTTTTTTGGTATATCAGAGGTTGGTTTTTGGATGTTACACACTTACACACATAAACAAGATTTATAATAAAGTTATCTGCAAGATAGCACCACCTGATCCAAGCAAAAATGCCATAAGCAACCTCCTAGTGGCATGAATAAGCTGACGCATATTAGCTCTAAACAAGAGCAAAGGAACAATAAAGGATAACAAGTTTCCCAACACAACGGAATACGCTGGTGCTTTGAATGGAATTATCCTTAGATTACTTGCTACAAAGCCAATCATAATGCTCACAAGTGTCGAACAAAAATCAGGCAAAAATTTAAAAACCCAGAACCCAACAAAATCTCAAAGCTCAAAACTTTAATCAAGCAAACATCCAGAAACCTTAGGTGTACACAAATTCAAAAACCCTAGATGTACTACTTAAATAAAATCCAACCCCAAATTGAACTCTTACAAATTGATTGAATCCAAGCAATAAAAGCCCCAAAACCAAAATCAATTCCAAAAATCCCAATCAACAAACAATCACAGCCCAAAAAAATAAAAATCAAACGGTAGATGCACATACCTGTAACAAAACACCACGTCCTTCATCGAAGTGGACAACCCATAAAAAACCACATTAGAAGCAACCGATCAGGGAAATCCTTTTTTCGGTCCCATAGGTTGCAGCGAGCTGCGAATGTGAAAGGAGAAAATCAAATGAAGGAAAAATCCATGAGATCCAGAATAATATGAGGAAGGAACGAAGGAAAAATATGCCACCTAGAAACAAGCAAATTCGAAAAGTCTAAATCGCAAACCCCAAAATTTAAAACCCTAAACCATGATTTGCAACATAAATTTTTGACCTGAAATGACTTTTTGAAGCCCCATAGGTCGCATGCGGTTATCAAATATAAAAAATCCATGATCTACAATTTGAAAACTCAASGAAAAAGCCATYAGATCCAGAAAAATTGAGGAAGAAATGAAGAAAATAGCAGAAGGAAATTAGAAGAAAGGAAATGGAGAAAGAGAAGAGAACATGGATGGAAAGGAATAATGAGAGAGATGAAAGAAAACCAACGTGGCAACAAGGATGGGAGGGTGTGGGGKYGCAAGCAAAATGGTAGGACGTAATTACCATCAAATGGCAGGGGCAAAAGCGGAAGTTCACTGTTCATCATGAACAGTGATTTTGGATTCTCGCTTTTTATATAGTAAGGATATTTCCTTATTCCTTACTCTCCTCACTTTTTCTCTCTCCTCGCTCACGTTTCTCACACACTCTCTCTCCTCATTATCGATCCATCTCTCTCCTCATTATCGATCCCTCTCTCTCACCTCTCCTCACTCAACTCTCTCTCTCTCCTCTCGGATCGCAGCCGCAGCTAGGGCTGTGCAGAAATTTCCGATTCCGATTTTCCGATACGATATACGGTTTTTTTTTCCGAAAATACGGACTTCCGATCCGGTTTTTTTAAATTCGGAAATCCGGACCGGATATCCGGTTTTTAAATTCGGAAACCGGATCGGAATCGGAATGCCGAATTTTAAAAACCGGATATCCGAATTTCCGAATTATATGTAAAATTGGGCTTTTAAATTCGGAAATCGGAACGGATATCCGGTTTTTAAATTCGGATATCCGGTTTTTAAATTCGGAAAATCGGATATTGAGCCAAAATGATTGGATTTTAATTAAAAATTGACATTAAAATCACGCAATATTAAGCTCCAAACCGGATTCGGATATCCTCTTTACTGATCCGATTTTTTCGGATATCCGGAAATTCGGAAATTCGGATTATTCAGATCGGAATCGGAATAAAAAAATAGATTTCCGAAAATTCGGATATCCGGAAATTCGGACCGGAATTTTTCCGGTATKCGGTTTTGAACAGCCCTAGCCGCATCCCACCCAAACCGCCGCTGCCTCTCGCTGAGCCGTCGCCGCTTAGTCGTGCCGCCACTGAGCCGTCTCCGCATAGCCTCACACATCTTTAGTCGCCGACCCCTCACTGTCGTGTCGCCGCTGAGCCGTCGCCGTGCCCTCGCCGCCGCCGCCCTAGATCTAGGTTGGTTTTTATTTGTTTTATTTTTCTTTTTARAAGTTTTTTTTATCTAGTTTTCTTTGGTTTTTCTTCTCTGATTCAAATTGATATAAGTATGTTTTCCTTTCATTTTTTTCCTTCATTGATTTTAATCGATTTAGGTTGGTTTTCTGTGTTTTCTTTCTTTTGTTTTTTTTGTTTTTCAAAACTTTTTTTTCCCTTTTTTCTCTTTCTAAAATCGTTTGTTAGATCTATTTTTATTTGTTTTTGTTAATTTAATCGTTTGTTAGAGCTGAGTTTATTTCAATTTAATCGTTTGTTAGATCTGAATAGTTTCAATATTCTGATATTGAAATCGTTTATTTCAATTTTCTGAAAATATTGATACTGAAAATCGTTTAAATTGAAAATCGTTTATTTTGATACTGAAAATCGTTTATTGATATTGAAAATCGTTTATATTGAAAATCGTTTATATTTCCAGTATCAATTTTCTGAATATTGAAATTGTTTACATTTTCAGTATCAATTTTCTGAAATATTTCAATTATCTCAGTTTACTGCAAATCGTTTATTTCAATATTTTCTTTCTTATATTTTCAATTCATTTTATTTTCTTTCTTATTTTATTTCAATTTATTTTGATATTCGATTTTATTATATGATATATTACTGTTTTTATCACTTGTTTCAATATATTACTGTTTTTTATCACTTGAAATCCCCTTCATTTTCAATTCTAGATCTACAGTTTCAAGGTTCATAAATTTCAGTTTTTGTTTTTTTAATTATTATTTTGATATCTTTTTGTGATATTTTGATTATAGTCATGAGTTTTATTTTAGTCGGTGGTATTAAGAAATGTGATGTGTTAAAGTTTATTTATATTATATGAGGATGACTGTTAAAATTCTAATATGGCTGTTTTTTTGTTGTTTGACAGCCTCATGAGCAATTCAAGAGCTATAGAAGAATTATTGAGTTTTTTATTAGAGAATATTCATTGTGAAAGCAATTTTTCATTGAGATATGTAAATGTAATTTATTTGTATTATATTTATAATATATGTAATTTCAATTTCAGATTGTTTGTATATTGTTAATTGGGTTATATCAATAATATCATGGTTATTTTATATTAATAATATCATTGTTGTTTCATGTATCAATAATATGAAATATTAAATATTATTTGCATAAAAAGTAGGTAAATTTTGTGATATGTAAATAAAAACATTTATGAGCATTAAAAAACAAAAATCAAAAAAAAAAAACTGCTCAATATTACCGACCGCTTGACGATCGGTAAAAGTCAACATTCTGAGTCTGTTGACTTTTACCGACCGTCAAGCGGTCGGTAACCCCTTATTTAACTTTGACTCGACCTTGTGGGCTGCGGTCGGTAAACCCTAATTACCGACCATATGATTGTCGAACGCCGTTTACCGACCCAAACGGTCGGTAAAGCTATTTCCGACGTATCCGCGTTTTTACCGACGTTTTAGGTTTGTTTCAGACGGTCGGTAAACGCTGGTTTCTTGTTGTGATATAAGTCATGCTATTATTATAAAAAACAGATATAAATATAAAATAGAATATATAAAATATAATATAATCATGCTATTATTATAAAAAACAGATTATAAATCAGATCATTATTATAAAATAGATTATTATAAAATCAGAATATATTAATTTATTATTATTTATAAAACAGATTATACATAAAAAACAGATTATAAAAACAAACTATAAAAAAGATTATAGAAATAAAACAGAATATAAAACAGACTAATAGATTATTAGATTATATATATAAAACAGATTATACATATAAAACAGAAATAGAAAATAGATTATACTTAAATCAGAATATAAAACAGATTATTAGAACAGATTATAAAACACAATATAACAAATCAGATTATAAAACAGATTATAGAAATAAAACAGAATATACAAATCAGATTTATACATAAATTTATACATAAAAATTCATATAAAACAAAGATTGATAAAAATAAAACAGATTTATACCTAAATTCATACACAAAAATTCATAAGAAAATAATTAAATAGAATTACTTGTGAGTGAGCCGTGAGGTGAACGGAGATGGAGAATCGATGATGAACGGAGAATCGATGAGCCGTTAGCAGACGATGAACAGAGATGGCGATGAACGGATATGAGCCGTGAGGTGAGAGATGGCTGAGAGTGAGAGTAGCAGAGTTAGGGTTTGATAAAATGAAAATCAGTGTGAATTGTGAATTGTGGTAAAATGAAAATCAGCGTGAGGCTGTGAGCCCAATAATTTTGAAAGATTGATAAAATGAATTGGGCTTTAAGAATGTGAAGCCCAATAATTCGTAAAACCGGATATCCGAATTGTGATTAATATTATTCCGGATCCGGTCCGGTTTCCGAATTCAAAAACCGAATATTCGGTCCGGTTTTTTCGAATTTTAAAAAACCGGATCGGAAGTCCGAATTTTCGGAAAAATAAAACTGTATACCGTACCGGAATATCGGAATCGTAAATTTCTGCACAGCCCTACCCTTCGCTTCCTCTCGTAGCCCCTTTGCTTCTCTGTCATCTCCCTTGGCTCAATCTTTTTTTTTCCCGTTGGTAGGGGCTCGCCGACCAGGGAAGGGCGAGTCCCTATCTCTTTTCTCTTATCTTGGTTCGTTTCGGGTGCGGCGCAAACGAGTTCGCGTGGTTTTCTTATGCCTCAGAATCGTTGGGGATCGCGGATGTTGGGACAAGGTCGGTGCCTCTTGGGATTAGTCTTGGTTTGATTGCTCCGTCCTTGGTGATTCGTGGTTATGGTTCCGGCGCCGAGGCCGTTCTTGTTTGCTTGCATACGAGTGAAGTAGGGTTTCTTTAGTTTAGGTTTTATTTTTTAAAAAATTTGTTCCTCTGCGTTTTCTTTTTTTGGTTCTATAGTTTTACTTTTGGCCTTTATGTTGTATGGGTATTCATCACTCGTCGTCGTGTTGGACTGTCGTCTCATCTCGTCTCGCGGGAGATCAACTGTGGGATTCGCGCCTTCACCTGTCTCAATTTCGGTGGTAGTGGCTAGGTTTGGTCTGTTCTTGAGACTGGAACAGTTCTTAGGCTTAGGAGCTGCCTAAATCGAGACTTTGATTGGAGAGAGTAGTTTTACTGTTTTGTTTTCTCTTGCCAGCGTTGTGCGGTTCTTGCGTACAATAGTTTATTTGAATACTAGCTACGTACGCCTCTTGGGTCTTTGTGTTTTGTCTAATAAAATTAACCCTTTTGGTGGTTTCTAGTTTGTTTGGTCTTTGTTTTGTTGATGTTCTCCTCCTAGATTTAATATATGGAGTTAGTTGTTATGAATAATGGGTCATGGGTTTCATTGATTATTGTGAAAATTCGACCGCTTCAGTTCAATTGTTGGAGATATTTAAGTGACGCTGCAAGCATGATTATTGAATCAACCTTACATCAGTTATTATGCCGAATTCACGCAAACTCACAGATGGTATTGCTTCGGATGAAGGTTTTCTTTAAGGCTTTATTTGTTCTTGATTTTGAACGATCGTATGATGTATCTCGTTTTTTGGATAAGTGTATTTGTATGTGTAAATTAGTTTCAGCGGAATTGGATTGTAAGTGTTGTTTGGCTTTTCAACATTAATGAAATCCTTTTGTTTTTCGCGTAAAAAAAAAGTTAGCTTGGGATGTAGTAGACCGAAATAGTTTGCTTTCTTTTCGGGAATACTTCAATTGGGCTTGAATWATGTCTCATCTTCATATTGATCATATTTTTGAATAATTTATGTCATTATCCAGTCATATTCTTGCTCAATTCGGATTTTCAAATTAAAATATCCATACATTGTCAAGTCTTCTCAAGTTCATTCATTTAGGAGTAGTGTATTTTGATAAACGAATTTGTGTAGAGATAATTTTCGAGTAAACATATTTTCTCTTAGTCGCCAAATTTATATATAAACCATATCAAGAAATACATTGGAAGATCTCAAAGAAACCACATTCAGAGATCATGAAGAAATGATGAGTCGATTATGCGACGAGTTGATAACAATCTACTAGTTTTATTATGTAATTAGTTGATAACGAGCCTATTCAGTTTAAGTTAAAAGCATTGTAAATTTGTTACAGTTCAATTTCATTTTAGGCTCATTTCAATTTAATTCAGTTACATATAAAAACAATTCAGATGAATTTCAAGTTACAAATCATTTTTAGTTTAGGACTTTTCAATTTAAGTGGCAAATAATTTAGTTAACCTAGAAGATTCTAACCCAATTTGACACTCTTGCCTACAACGCTACAAATGTGAAATGCGATTAGTAGTGAGACAAGTGAACCTTCACGCAATATATCTAGACATGGAGTAGCATTGTACGTGAACAAAGGATTACAATTAGGTCATGCACTCAGTTATTTTCTTGGCCATAAAAAAAAAGCTATTTTCTTGGGTGCTATCATCCGCTTTATCCTCGAGGTTGATTATGATTCGATATGAATTTAAGGTGGCTAGGTTCTAATCCCTTCCATTTGCGAATTCGAGGGATCAAATATGTGGTTCATCCTACCAAATTTAACCTCAACCAACATTTTTTGGTGTTAAGAGAGCCACGAGGGCGGAGATGAGATTGGATCCCAAAAATATCTAAAATCGGAAGAAAAACTTTAACCGGTTGAGCTATCCATTACTCTCTGACCTCAACCAACATTGAACCAATTACGAATTGATTACAAGCTAAATATGTAATGAAGATGGAATCGGGAGAATGTCTTCCATCTTTAAAATTGAGTTTGCATATCAATTTGCTTTAATTGGATTGGGCCACTTTTTCTTGTGGCTTTACAGCATGAATTACGTGGGCCATATGSGAAGTTTTCCACAGGATAGTTGATGCTGTGAAGCTGCTAGGTCCAATCCAACTATTAAAAACCTTTCACTCATCTTGACAGTGTGGCTCTTTCACTGTAGTCAACTTTTAAAATTTGGAGTAACGGAATTGTCTAATATGAAGTACTTCCTCTGTTTTTTTTGTGAAAATTTTGAGTGTGACTCGGATTGGTAGACAAAATTTGGTTGTGAGCGTAAAAGTGAAAGAGAGAGAAGGCGAGATATGTGATTAAGAGAGATATAGGAAGAAATAACATGCAAAAAAGAAAGAAAAAAAATAGTTTCCACTAATTTGATATTTTCAAATTTGGCAAAAGTTTCTACTAAAAAGAAACGGAAGAAGTATATATATATATGGAAAAATTGAAATAAATAATCCCACCTTTTGGTGGTATTCTGTTATTAATCCGAAGTGAGACAAATTTTTAGTTAATCCTAACTTTACCCATTATCTTCCCTAATTGGGCTTTCTAATATGATTGACCTGCTAAATCAGGTCTCCTCTTTTTTTGCCGGTTAATTATGCTATTTTTTTTTGTTTTTTTATAATTTGCTTTGCTTAATTCCTATTGGTATTTGACACTTTTACACTACTTACACACCTTCTTCATCCATTAGATCACCATTCACGCCATTAATTCTCAACACACCACCACCACTCATGCTATTCTCAACAAACCACCACCACCACTCATGCTATTCTCAACAAACCACCACCACCACTCGCCATATATCCACCGCCACCACTCGCCGAACAACTAAACCCCCACTGCCACCACTCGCCAACAAATCGTCAGCCATCATTACATCACAAAACACCACCTCCATTACATCACAAATCGCCGCCACCATGACATCACCTCCGAAAGACCAAACTAACCCATGTCCAAACCACCCCCCTCCGAACCACCATGTTGGATTGCGATTTCGTGGGTGGTTTTCAAATTCGGTGGTGGTACGATTGAGATGAGTGTGATTTCACGGGTGGTTTGCGTGTTGGGGTCGCGGTGGTGGTCGCTGGGTTGCTGGTTTGGCTCAATTGGTTGTTGGGAAGTGGTCTTTGGTGGTGGTTGTTGGTAGTTGGTCTTTGGTAGCTAATGAAATTATGTGGTGTGGTGGTTCATGGGGTGGCGATTGCGGCGGTGCAAAGGAAAATCTAGGCGCGTAAGATAGCAGTGGTGGCTGGCAGTGAAGGTGTGGTCAGGCGAGAAGGTCGGGTTTGAGCTCGGTGGTGTACGTTTGTGGTGGAGTGGTGGTTATGTGGGGTTAAGGGGAGGTGAAAGGTGAATATATATATAAAAAAAAAGTAAATGAATTGAATAACTTGTCGAATAAGTTATGGGTAAAAAGACCCATTTTGAGCAGATTGGGCTAAAAATTGGGATTAACTAAAAATTTGTCTCACTTCGGATTAATAACAGAATACCACCAAAAGGTGGGATTATTAATTTCAATTTTTCCTATATATATTTGGAATTTCGAATTTTGTGATTCTTTTTAGTACATTAAGGCCCAGAGAAAATTGATAAATTATTACAAAAAATAACGGAAAATCATGAAATAATTACCTTCAAAAAGTGRTTTTTTAACAACCTCAGATAACTTTGTGCGTGAAATATTATAATGTATAAAAGTTGCAATTCGTTTATTTTTCATGTCACCAAATTTCCGGTGAAAAAGTCAGACAAAGTTGGTTTTGGGTTGAGTTTTTGTTTTATAGAATAAGGTCATATTCTTTTTGGGTTGAACAGAATTGAATTCGTCTTAATTGAACTGAATTGAAATGTAACGTGTTCCTTATTTTCAAAATTGAAGATATTATTTACACTCACCTTACTTTAGAATATTYCACAAATTAAAATTAATGTTCTAATAACGTTTTATTTACACTCACCTTTCTCGGCTTTGAAGTGCAAATGAAGAGTGCAATGTGTATGCAATGTGTTGAGAGTTGATGAGATGAGAGTATGAGACCAATAATTGTGAAATGATGTGGCAACTGGCAAGTGTGTGTTCATTAAGTGCCGTGCTAAAATGTCATGCAACCGCAACGATCAGGTGAATAATCATAATAATTTAGCAGTGATTGCGTCATTGCAAATTTGGCATTGCATGAAATCCACCTCAATTATGAATTACTCGTATCTACCTTTATATCATCACATCAGCATGTTCCTGTACTCACTATTCTCATTTCTCTCCCCCCCATTTCTTACACTACTGCACCAATCTACACCTGCTAACTGCCACTACCTACTACGATTCTTCAAAGTTGCAACTTTAATTTAGGCTCCGATTATTTTGGATTGGAAATTAGGATTATTAGAGCACAAACACTAGTGTTCAAAAATAAAATTCCTCACCACTCTCTCTCTTACTTTCTCTCTCTTCCCACCCAATTTTTCCTCACATTACACTTTTTCACTACACCAATGCTCAAAAAAAAACTTTTCACAACTCTCTCACCTACTATACCCTATACCCCACCACAATACACATCATCATTTTATTCACCCATCCCATTACTTTCAATACTTATAATTTATGAAATTATGTTTTATAATGAATTATTAACATTTAACTATATTTTAAAAATACGGCTAATCATGATCAAAATTAATTAATAAAATTGTTTCAAATAGATATTATACGGTATTATATTTTTAATTAATTAATCACTTGCCTTTTGAACTAACGAAATGACACAATTCACATATGACAATGAAAACTCCACTCTGATAGATTACATTATACATAATTAAAACATAATTAACGAAATACATAATTGAAACATAAATACAAACATAACTACAATATAATACGAAAATCAATTAAAACGTAATTAAAAAAAACACTAAAGACGACCAATAGGCAGAACACTACCCATCACTCGCCTTGGAACTATTTATTCCGTATCGTGGCGGAAGTATTGCCAGTTGTGCTCAACCAAATCACGCTTCAAAGCTATATGCTTTTCCTGTCACGAACTTCTACCTGCGGTGAACATACTGTTGAAATCAATGTTTCTAGGTCGTCCGACGTGTATTCGAATGGCTCATTGTTGTTCACCGTGACACTTGTACTAGCTCCTAAGGATGCAGTCGTGCGTTGCGGGCGATCTTCCTCGTAGTATTGTCGCAGAACGTCTGCTCTAATGTAGTGTGTCTTTCATCTCCACGATCATGTTATGCATAATTAGACAGGCCTTCATTATGTCACACAAAATGTCTTCGTTGTATGCTAGTGATGGCTGACGTATTATAGCCCACCGAGCCTGTAAGATCCAAAGGCTCGTTAACTCTTTTCGAGCCGTTGCTTGTCTATCTGCAAAAGCTTGTCCTTCTACTTGTGGATATTATACCTCTGGATGAAGTTGCCCATTTGGATAAATTCCATCGGCTAATATAGTAACCGTAATTGTACGTATTACCATTCACCCTGAATTCTATCGGCGGTGCGACGCTTTGTAGACATCATCGAACACATCGATCTGTATAAGACATTTAGATCATTGCACGAACCAGGCATGCCAAAGAATGCATGCCAAAACCATAAATATGATCAGCAACTGCTTCAAGAATTAGAGTTGCAGTCTTTGAAGCCCGCATATTTTGCCTTCACGCCGCTGGACAATTTTTCCACTCCAATGCATCGCAATCTATACACGATCATTCCTGGAATCCTCGTTGTTCGTCTGATAAAGGATTCACTAATCTTCATCGTTGGCGTCGGAGGTACTGATCTTCAAAATTGTGAAACAACCGCTTGGCAAAATCGCTGCAATGACTTCCTTGCAGTTGTTTCACCCATCGTAAGTATTCATCAATTGCATCTGGCGCCATACCATATGCTAACATTCTCATTGCGGCAGTGCACTTTTGCAACGGTGTCAAACCAAGCCTACAGCAGCATTGCGACGTTGTTGAAAGTATTCATCTAACTTCCACAACTTTCTCCATAATGCGGCAAAACAAAGGTCGTCGCATTCGAAATCTGCGGCGGAATTGGTTGTCATTGTAAACACAAATATCTGCAAAGTAGTCTGTGAATAACTGGTATGACCTTTCTCTTGATTTCTTTCGACCATGTGTTTGGGAACGAATCTATATTGTTTTCTGTTGTTTGGGAAATAGATTTGAGGTAGGTAGTTAAGAAGGTAATATCTACGATGTCATCAAATGTTTATTCAACTCAGAATTAGAAGAACTTGAACTGGATGTTGAGCTAATTTCAAAAATGTTTCCATATTTTCTGATAGATTGTTTGGTTTTAATTGTTTTAGTGTATGTATTGATTGGCTAAGAGGTATGTATCCATATAATAGAAGAGAAAGTGATCAACGGAATGCATACATTGATGTTAGTTTTTGGAATTTTTTATATTTTTTTTCAACAATTATTGTATCTTTTCACAATTATTGTGACTTTTCAGAAATTATTGTGACTTTTCAGAAATTATTGTGACTTATCAAAATTATTGTGACAGTTCATAAATAATTGTGACTTTTCAGAGTTTGTTGTGACTTTCAGAAAAATAAGTGACTTATTAGAAATTAGTGTTACTTTTCAGAAATAATGTGACGTTTCAGAAATTATTGTGAGATGTCAGAAATTATTGTGATTGTCAGAATTAGGTGAAACTTTTCAGAAAATAATTGTGACTTCTCAGAAAATATTGTGACTTTTCAGAAAAAGGTGACTTCTCAGAAAATAATTGTGAGTTTTCAGAAAATAATTGTGACTTTTTCAGAAATTAATTGTGACTGTGAGTTACACAAACAACGACATTTATTATCAGCAAGCTTAATTAAGTTACATTACATTGAACAATTAACAATTAAAATTAAATTAAACATCAAACAAAGCGACATTAAACATATCTTAACTCAAGAGACATGAAACATTAAAATTAAACTCCATCATAATACTACTAATAAAGGAAAACACTAAAAACAGTACAACACGGTTACAAATTACCATTAAAACAAAGCTTGTAGCATAATCTCCTCACATTTGATCAACCTCCTTGGACTTGTTTCATTAAGTATACTTGTATGCTTCTTCTACAGGTGTTAAAGGGGTTGGTTTCATAACAAAGCTTGTAGCATGTCATGATTCATCTTGTACCTCTGCAGTTGGATCTGCTCTTGTTTTCTTTCTTTTTTGGAGCTCGAACTCCAACTTCTTTTGAGCGAGATTGTGTTGATTTGCACGTATCTCGTTGTTGATCTCATTTTTTCAATCATAGTCTCCTCTGTAGCCGATGATTTGCCTTTATTACCTTTGCCTTGCTTTCTTGACACTTCGGGTCGAGGAATCCCTCCTGACATGTACCCAGTTGAAGGAACATCACCATCACATCGTCCCTACACCTTTTTTCACTTCCAGAACTTTCTTCTTCACATCTCCAGCGCCACAAGCAACTCTTTCCTCTTTCGACAACGCCATCTCAGTTTGGTCCTGAACTTTGGGTCATGTTTTACCATTTCCCAACCATGGTGACATGTGAGTTATGTGGTTTACGTTGAAGTAAGGGAAAATAAGTAACTTGCCTTTTGAATTAAGTCGCCTTCAGGTACACTTCCAGATTTCTTTTTGCCTCGTCATAAGCAGCGCTAAATTGGAGTAAATCACTAGCCTCCTTCCCAACGCTTTCCAAACTCTTAAGAGCTCTTGGGGAAGAATTTGGGTTTCTCCGCCTGTGCTTCATTGTAAGCCTCAGAAATGTTGCGCCACAGCGTACTTGCCTTTTGGTTTGTACTGACAATTGCATCTTCATACTAATGCATAACAACCCAATAAGGCACTCATCCTTGCTACAGACCAAATCCGATTCGCTCTTGCAAGTGGGTTTTCAGAAGCGGGATTGCAGAAATGTGGGGAGATTGCGGTGTCTCTGGAACGTTTTCCTCATGACCTCCTCAGTTTGGGAGTTACTCCTTGATACACTTGAGGAGAATTTCTTGGGAACTTAGATTATAGAGGGAATTGTGACGATGTCATTCCTTGATTTAGTAGGAATGTTGAAATGCTGGGTTGTTAGTAGAGCGGCATCTAAATTACTCAAATTGAATGTGAAGTTGTTGTTGTATTGTTATCCATTTGTTGAAAGTTTTTGAAAATGCTTGAAAACGATTTTTTTACGATTTTTGAAAATAGCAAATAAATACTAATAGTAATTTTTTTTTTAACAATAAGGAAGAATTTACAAAATAACAACATTAACTAATAAACAAATTAAAAAAAAACAACAAAGTGGTTGAGATTAAGAGGTATTTGAAGTGGATTTTGAGAATATAAGAGATTTTTAAGAATTTAGTGATTTTGAAGTGTGTCAAAATATGTCAAAATGGATGTCTATTTATAGAGAAAAAAAAATAAAGCGTTGGTGATTTTTATTTATTTTTTTGAATTTTTTTTTGCGAAATGCCGTTACAAATTATAAACGTTGGTGAATAGTGCTTGCAATCTGATTGGATGATTTGCTGACTGGCCCAGTGTCGCGCCCTGATTGGCCGATGATGCGCCCAGTCAGCGCTACATTTATATTTTTTTTTTTTTTGCTTTTCGTCCCCTCCAGCAAACAGCGTTTGGGTGGGAAAGCAAAAAATTTAAAGCAGCCCAGCAACGTGGGGCCCACCATTGCACTGTTCAACCTCAATTCCTCACACGCCTTGCTCGTTTTGGTTTTGCCGTGAGGATAATGTTACATGCTTACTAGTGTAGTGCTTTTTGCTTACAAATCAGACCATGATCAAAAATATGACTCAGTGTTTGTGCTCTTATCCTTTGTTTCTTTGTATGATAAATTAATTTCATATACTCATCTTCTTTATTTGTTTGAAAAAACCATGCTTGAGTAAAAGGAAAATCGATTTCTTTTGATTTTCAACGAAAGTGTTTCCCTCAATTGCCATGGAAAAAGTAGTTCCCCACTATTTTTTTTTAATTAAAAATTACTCCCTTCGTTTTTTTTAGTTGTTCCAGTTTTCTTTTTTGGGCCGTTTTCAAATAGATGTTCCAAACCAATCTAAAAATAACTTTTTACTTTTACACTACTTAATTTACTCTAACATTAATGAATACTCATTTTTAAAGTCAACTTTCATTATTTTACCCAATCTATTCAGCCAAAATTACTATCCTCTAAAATTTCATTCACATATTACTTCCTACCTAACTATTCAACTTTTTACCCAACTTACTCAACTATTTTATTCAACTCAATCAACTCTTAAAACCGATTCAGTATGGAACATCTAAAAAAACGGAGGGAGTATTTTTTTGGAAAACATTTTTCTCAAAACATACATGACTTTAATTTTTTTAATAATTATTTGCTAGTTGATCAAATTTGTCATAAAAATTATATTCCAGTATATATTTTGAAAACAACATTAAACCTGCAATTTAATTAATTTCTTTTTTTGTAAATGAAATAGTAATATATATATATATAATATATATATATATATATATATATAATAAATATATATATAATATAATATATGAAAACCCATGTTATATAAAAAGAACGTGAAAACAAAATAAATGGGACATGTTTTACATTTAAGGGTACATACAAGCAGTAAGGGCGCACATAAGATTTTCAGCTATCTTTTGTTATATGAACATGTAACACGTTACACCCCTTTAAAAAAAAAAAAAAAAAAAAAAAACAAAAAAAGAAAAAACACCTTTCAATCATTGAAAGAGCTCAAGTACTTAAGCCTTGATGGGCCGGTTGAGCATTTAATCCATTTATGGGTATGTTGGTATTAGCTTGTTGCCTGTGACATAATGTTGGCATGGCGCAAGATATGATGATGGCGGGGGGAGGTTGGGGAAGGGATTGGATGAGGAATCGTGGGGCAATTCGAGTAAGGTGCTTGGGAGTAAATGCGTGGCAGGTGTTATGTGGTATGGTGGGTAGGAGTGTGGTGTAATATGAGTGCGTACCAGATGAATAAAGTATATACATAGATAAATCGTGACCATCCATTCCTCCAAAATCTAACGTCAAAATAAAATATTTAGTTTTTCCCACGCGCTAAGGTTTGTTGTTTTAGAACATCGATCCTGATCCATATATAATATATAAGTATATTATATAAATATATATAAAAAAAACCTTTGGTTAAGATCAACATTCACCAGTGAAAAATCTTTTAATTTTCTATAATAAAATCGCAATATAATAAGAAAAAATAGAACATTTAGGGTTTAATTAATTTTCTTATTGATGCATGTTAAATAAACTATCTTAATTGATATAACTTTTTTTTTTTTTTTGAAATAATTAATTTTAGAATTTGAACAACACAGAGAACAAAATGTGCATCAACGAAAAAATGTGAAGCTGGAGGTTATTTATCCAATGTACCGTGGAAAGGAAGAAATGTATGTTCAAATTTTTTTTTTAACAATAAAGAAATGGTTAAAGACTAATAATTATTTTAAAAAAGAGAAAATATTTAATTTCCCTAGTTTTTTTACATTCTTTATGTTTATGATATAGATATATGTGTGCTTTTCCTTAAATTCTCCACATTCAATTACTCTTCCATTGTTCACAATTAATACTCCCGTTTTTTTTAATTTAAATGAAAATGACAGACAGTGTTATAAGAAAAGTTGAAGTTGACCTTTAAGATTAATGATGATATGAAGGGGGTAAATAGAGTAACAATGTGTGGATGATAGAAAATGTTTCGAGTAAAAAAAAAGTAAATTTTGTTAAAAATAAATAATAGATTGGGTAATAAATTTAAGAAAATTCACTATTAAAAAAAGTAATTTCATTAAATATTGTCTTAAAATTTTAGATGTGTAAAAAATATACACGTTACGCCGCTCTCCAAAAGATAATAAGGTTTATTTTTTGAATGGTATTTTTTTTTTTGCGGGAACACAAAAACCTTTTAAATATGATAAGAAACGTATTTCAAAAAGATGAAAGAGGAGTGAAGCGAACTAAATAATAAACGGAAGGGGTAGCGATTGGATGGATTAAATTGCGTATAGAGCATACTATGTTCTTTTAGCCGACTATGGTCGTTACCCTATTAAGAATGAACTATAATAACAACCTGATAGATGTAAGAAGATTTAGGGGCAATGCCCATTATGTTTAATATTTATGATGACATTAAACAAATCAGCAGTTACCGTAGTGTATGTCTCTCCTCTTCAATATTAATAACTATGACACGTAATATAATAAACAATAATTTTATGAAATTTGTCCTAAACTAAACATATGAAAACAAAAGAATGGGAAATTTTTTTGAGTGGGTAACCACATATATATGGAAAAATTAAATAATTTTTAAATTATAGACAGCAACATGTTGTATTTGTTATAGATAATATTTCATTAAATGATCAAACAAGGGAATAAAATTGTAAAAAAAAAAAAAAAAAAAAAAAAAGATAAGAGAGATTATAGAGGAGGGATTTGTTTTGAAGGGATTTAAACTGTTAAAAAAAGGATTTTATATTGATTGTTTAAAAAAGATTTTACTTTTTTTGATGATTCTA
>SNQN01000808.1:0-10596 GCA_008642245.1 Bassia scoparia | reverse complement strand
CGCAACGTGGGGCCCACCATTGCACTGTTCAACCTCAATCCTCTCACGCCTTGCTCGGTTTTGGTTTTGCGCGTGAGGATAATGTTACATGCTTACTAGTGTAGTGCTTTTTGTTACAAATCAGACCATGATCAAAAATATGAGCACTAGTGTTTGTGCTCTATCCTTTGTTTCTTTGTATGATAAATTAATTTCATATACTCATCTTCTTTTATTTGTTTGAAAAAACCATGCTTGAGTAAGAAGGAAAATCGATTTCCTTTGATTTTCAACGAAAAGTGTTTCCTCAATTGCCATGGAAAAAGTAGTTCTCACCTATTTTTTTAATTAAAAATTACTCCCTTCGTTTTTTTGTTGTTCCGTTTTCTTTTTGGGCCGTTTTCAAATATAGATGTTCCAAACCAATCTAAAAATAATTTTTTACCTTTTACCTACTTTATTTACTCTACATTAATGAATTACTCATTTTTAAAGTCAACTTTCATTATTTTACCCAATCTATTCAGCCAAAATTACTATTTCCCATAAAATTTCATTCACATATTACTCCTTTACCTAACTTATTCAACTTTTTACCCAACTTACTCAACTATTTTATTCAACTAATCAACTCTTAAAAACCGTTCAGTATGGAACATCTAAAAAAACGGAGGGAGTATTTTTTTGGAAAACATTTTTCTCAACAACATACATGACTTTATTTTTTTTAATAATTATTTGCTAGGTATATCAAATTTGTCATAAAAAATTTATACAGTATTATTTTGAAAACAACATTAAACCTGCAATTTAATTTAATTTCTTTTTTGTAATGAAATAGTCATATAATATATATATATATATATATATATATATATATATATATATATATTATATATATATATATATATGAAAACCACATGTTATATGAAAACGTGAAAACCAAAATAAATGGGTACATTTTACATTTTAAGGGGTACATACAAGCAGTAAAGGGGCACATAAGATTTTCAGCTATTGTTTATGAACAGTACACGTGTACCCCTTTAAACCTTCAATGTACCCAGATTGAAATACAAGTATATACATAGATTAAATCGTGACCATCCATCTCCAAATCCTACGGTCAAAATTAAAATTTTTTAGTTTTCACCTAAGGTTTGTGTTTTCACATGATCCTATTCCTATATATATATATATATATATATATATATATATATATAAAATCCTTTGGTTTTATCACTATTCACTAGTGAAAATCTTTTAATTTTCTAAATAAAATCCAATATATAAGAAAAAATATAACATTTAGGGTCTTATTTAATTTTTCTTATTGGATGCATTATTAATAACTATTCTTATAATTTTTTGAATAATTTAATTATAGATATTTGAAAACACAAAATGTGCATCAACAAATGTGAAAGCTGAAAGTATTCATAACTACGTGGAATGGAAGGAATGTATGTTTCAATTTTTTATTACAAAAGAAGATGGTTAAGAGCTAATAATTTATTTTAAAAAAGAGAAAATTATTTATCTTATTTTCAATTACTCCATTGTTCTAATTATATACTCCCTTCGTTTTTTATTAGATGGAAATGACACAGTGTTTAAGAGTTGATTGACTAAGATAAATAGATGAGATAGATAGGTAAAAGAGTAAATGTGTGAATGAAATGTTTCGAAAAAAAAGTAATTTTGGTTAAATAGATTGGGTAAAGTAATGAAAATTAACTTTAGAAAAAAGTAATTCATTAATGTTAGAGTAAATAAAGTAGGTAAAAAGTAAAAGTWATTTTTGAATTGGTTTGGAACAACTAATTGAAAACKTTCAAAAATGAAAAGTGGAACAACTAATAAAAAACGGAGGGAGTATACAACTAGTCTTTAGCACGGGCAATGCCCATGTTATATTAGAATAATTAGATAGTACCCGTGTTCCTTCAAATATAATCACTAAAATATTTTATTTGTCTAACTATAGAACAAATGAAATTTTGAGAACCAGCTATATGAAAATTATAATAGACATGTTGTATATCATTAAATGAAATTACAAGGAAATTAATTTAAAGATACTTGTTTTCAAAATTGAAGATAGTTATTAGAATATTAATTTTTATTTGTGAAATATTTTTACTAATCTATCATAAAAAAAGATATTCATAATATTTTTATATTTACCCTTATGGTGAAAACAGCGGGAAAATTTTTCATGAGAAAAGGTCATGTATCACTCTTGGGTTTTGCTTTAGTATAAAGTAATTGATTGATTGAGTATATAACTATAGAATTAATGAAATTTTTGTGCACTACTTATGAAAAATTATAATAAACATATTGTATATCTTTAACTAAAATTATAAGGAATTAAATTAAAGATACTTGTTTCCAAAATTGAAGATATTTATTAGAATATTAATTTTATTTGTGAAATATTTTTAGTTATCTATCATAAAAAATACAATCATAATATTTTTATTTTTACCCTTTTGGATAATAAAACGGAATTTTTTTCATGAAAAAGCATGACATGTGTCACTTTTGGTTTTTGCGTTAGTATAAAGTAATTGATTCTTGAGGGAAAATATTATAAAGTGTGTTTAAAGTGTGTTCATTCTTAACAGCTCGTTTTGTGTATAACCAACCACYCCTATTATTCGGTGTGGCTGGCAACAAGACATAACGGACTCCGTTATGTCCGTTATGTCCGTACACTCCGTACAGTTTATAAAACCTAACACTAACTACTATAAAAGCAACATTAATTCCTAAAAACTAACACTAATCCCAAAAAAAAACAGAGAGGATAAAAACTCTGTTTAACGAGAAAACAAAGGAGAAGTCTCCTTCTCTTCAATTAGTATGCTCCCGTCGAATGATTTATTTTGGTGAGATTGATATGATTGACTAAGAGGGTATTGGTATAAAGGATGATTTCCATCATTGCTTTATTCGTTGATGAATCAGATTTTCATAGTCAACAGATAAATTTTGCTGATATTTTTGGTCAAAGTAAGAGAGATTCATTATTGCGGCTTCTCTAGTGGAAGCAGAGAGGGTGTTCGAGTAGAAGTTCATTATGAAACAAAAGTTGATGAGATTTCTTGCGTGATCCTGCAATAGCTTGAATAGATCAAGATGAGGTGATGAAGATGTGTGTGCTATTAGCTGATCAAGCAGTGTTATTGGGGAACGTGTTGTTGAGGAAATGGTCTGGGATGATAAGCAGCTGGTGTTGAGGATACTGCTGTAAGAGATTCAGTTTGTCCAAGGCTCTAATGAAGAGAAGTTGGTGTTGCTATGAAGCAACTGCTGTTGCTGGCTCATTTTTGTTCTGATCTTGTGATTTGAATATCAAGAACGTCAGTATGCTGGTGATAAGAAGGGGCAGTTGTGTAGTGTACCAGTTTCTGCTGGGTGTGTTGATATATATGAGTAGTATCCGCTTCTGAATGATATGAATCGCTCTGTCTCTATGTACAATCTAGTGCTCGCTGTTCAGTTTATCTTCTGTATAGAAGAAAGTTCATGATTATTCTGAGTTCATAGTTCTAAATTTGGGGTTAAACGAAGTGAAGTGGGCTGTGATTCTTCCTTTTCGGAAGATGTTAGGTTAAAGTTTGGAACCATTGATTGAAGGTATTGAGGAAGTAGGAAAGAGCAGGAAAAAAGAGTTTGAATTGCTGTGTTAATGTGGAAAAAATTTAAGGAGAAGAAGGCACGGAAAATTTCAAAAAGAGTGATATCTGATGTGTATGGTTGTTGATCTAAAATAAGGCTATAATAAACCTCGCGATACCTACAAAGAGGGCGGATAGCTTGAGGTTGTAGAATCATTTTTTGGACATTTGTCGAGTGATATCCTACTGGACAGTGCTGAGGATATGGCATCTTGTTCAAAAATGCAAGAAGTATAGAAGTGCAATGAAAAAATGAAGTCTTTGAGGCTTGAAGCTTTGTTTGCTTTTGTTGATCATCCTGATTAAAGTATGTTCTATATATATGTTTTTTAAAAGTAGTTCATATAATTTTTAAAGTAGTTCGTATAATTCGAAAAAGTAGTTTGATATAATACTCTAAAAAGTGTTCAGAATAATTTAAAAAGTAGTTCATGCGTATTTTTAAAAGTAGTTTCAAGTAATTAAAAAAGTGTTCACATAATTCCTAAAAAGTAGTTCATTTTTTGTAAAAAGTCAGTTCATGTACCTGTAAAAGTAGTTCATAATTCTTTCTAACAAGTAATTTATAATAGTAGTTCATATAATTCTAAAAAAAGTATTCATAAAAGTAGCTCTTATATTTTATTACTGCTATAATTAATTTTGTTTATGTGTCTAGTTTCAAAGTATCTTGTTATATTGATTACAAAGGACAAAAACTAAATTGCACTTTTGTTTATGTGTCTATTATTTTAATGTATTTTTTGACATCATTTTTTTTTTTGTTTTGTATTTCTGGTATTAGTTTAAAGATTATTTTTTGATTTTTTTGTGGTACTTTTTTGCAATGGAAGTGAGGAGTTGGCTATGTATGCCGATGTGTATGCTCTAAACAGAGACGACTTTTTAAACTTTTGTCAAGGTGAATGGATGATTATCCATTGATAGAAGTTTTTATGGTTTTGTTGAATGAGTATGAGCGAGCAAATGTGGATCGATCTAGTGTAACAAGCGTTTCTTTTTTTGGAACCCCTTTTTACTGTAAGTTTTTTTCCTTGTTTTTTTTTATTAAATAAAAGTCTATAATTAAATTTAATTTAAATGTATTTTAATCTTTTGTAGACACTCTGAGGATATAATGAAAGGTTTTAAAGGAAGAGAATCAGTTGATGAAGCAGTGAAAAGCAATTGTTTGATTGTTTGCCAGATTGTTACACACCAGCATCAATTGCAATTTGTTGATGCTCGAATTAGTAGTTTCATTTAAAAATTTTAATAATCTTTGTTAACAGAAGCTTAAATTTGTTTCGAAAAGCAGTAATAGACTTAACAGAAGTGGTTATGATATTTCATAAAGTAGTTCATTTTTATTTATAACTTAAGTAGTTCATTATAATTTAGAAGTTGTTGGTATTAATCATTGTTATTGTAACATTTTAGAAATTAATTTATATATTCATGATAGTATTTTATATATTTTTACTTTTATTGTTTTTTGTATATGTAAAGTGTTTTATAAAGTGTTTTATATAGTGCAGGTAAGCTAGTTTTATAGTCCAGTACAAGTTGGTTCATATATTTTTAGAAAAAGTATTAATAATCATTTAGGAAAGTAGTTTTTATGTATAAAAGCAGTGTTATAAATGATTTATGGAAAACTAAATTGCAGTTTTGATATTGATTTAGTATTTTTATATATTTTATTATATTTTATTTTTACTTATTTGTTGTGTTTTTGTTTTTGTGTGTTTAGGTAATTTTTCTTTTTGTGGTCGCGAGAATCACTTTGCTTGCGCCGTGTTGGAACTTTAAAAGGTGTACATCGTTATTTGGATAATGTGTTTATACTATTCTTTCTGAAGGAAGAAGAATATTCGTGTTTCAGTGCTGATTCTACTGATTTTTTTACTGTCTTTGTGATTATTGGTATGTTTTTATTTTAACTGTCGGCTCTTATTCATTTAAAATTATTTATATTTTGATCATTTATGTTTGTTATGTAAACATTTATTTATCATTGTATACTTATTATGTTTTATTTTTGTTTTTTTAGAGCATATGCGGGAACATGTTAAGGAGTAGAGTCATGAAGATCTGATGTTGTGGAGTTTTCTAAATTCCATATTAGGCAACTTCGAGTTCTTGCAAAGTTTTGCAAAGATAATAATGATGCGGAGTGTTCTTTATTATACATATTGTTGTGGCCTATTACTGGAAGAGATTTTGATGCTCCTCAACTGTATTTGGTAATGTTTTGTTTTTTTTCAGTGTTTTTGTAGTTAAATTTATTCTTAGAATGCTTTTTTATTCAGTTTCTAATGTAATCAGAATATTTTACAAGTGAGTAGAATATCATTTGTTTCCTTTGTGTTTTTTTTTCAGGCTATTGATCGTAAAGTTCTCCGAGCAGAAATGCAAGCCAGCTTCTCTTGTCTATTCAAACACTGTCAGGGAAAACTTCATTGAAGATTTAAAGGAGTTTAATGGGAAGAGGAATCTGTTGTGAGAAGGTTATTGAGTATGACAAGAGTATATAAGTAAAGATGGCTGAAGAAAGAAGAATCAAGAGGAGTTGGGAAAAAGCAGAAAGGGAGGAAAAGACTGCTAATGATGTTGCTCAAGCAGTCTGAGAAAACAGTTGTGATTAAGTTAGACTATTAAGTTAAGTATTTGTGATTGAATATTGCAGTTCTGTTATCATATTCTTGAGACAATAGTAGTATTAGTGTTGTTTGTTAGCTTTTATATGTATAGCTTATAGTATAGTCTGATAATACATTGCGTGATTGTTAACGCAGTTTGGTAAGAAGTATAATATAAGTTTTGCTGATGTGAATATGACGTATTTTGGTTCAAGCTTTTTATATGTTGTCTATTTGGCAAGAATTGAAATTATTTTGGCAGAAGGAAGATTATTATTTTCAAATAGAAAATGAACTACTTTTCAAGAGAAAATAAACTACTTTTCTTCGAGTTTTAAATATAGTTTCTCCTTCAACATCAAAGGATGTTTTTTTAATGTCATTAGGTTCTTTTCTATTTATGTTTAATTATTTAATGTTCTTTTTTTTCTTATGTTTTCTTTTTGTTCTTTTTTTTTGGTAGACGTTTTTTTATAAGTGATTTAGTATAATTTAATAATTAGTATTGTAATGCTATAAATTAATATTATTTATATTTAGTATTGTAAGCTTATAATTCAGAATAGTATTTCATAATAATTTAAATTTTTGTATCATTTTAATAGTAGTTCATGGTATCAGAAAAGTAGTTATATAATTAGTAAAGTAGTTCAATGTAATCAAGTAAGTAGTTCAATACACCAGAATAAAGTATTCTTTATTAGAAAAGTAGTTATTAAACTAAAAATAGTAGTTCATATATTAAGAAAAGTACTTCATATGATAAGAAAATAGTTATATAGTAAGAAAAGTAATTTCATATATACTAAGAAAGTATTTCATATATCCAAGAAAGTAGTTCTATAATTATAACAGTAAGTTCAATTAAGTTACCTATAAATCAAATGATTTTATTCGAAATTAGTTATAATTTTATAATTTCGTATTGCATTGACATTGGCTAAATCTTGATGCTGTGAATATTGTGACGGGTTCTTTTCCTCCATAGAACTTTTGAGTGTTTCAGACATTGAATGTGTCTTCTGTTTCGTCAGCATAAATGACAATGACCTAAACATCAATTGTTTCCAGTGATTGTTGATTCAAAATTGGCTGCACAGTTTAAATTGTACTTGTTTGTTATGAATGTTTATCAAATCACGCACATCACCATAAAGTGTATATCATCGTTCATTCTCTCGGAGTCCTCCAAAACTTGCAGTAAGCTTGTTCGACTTGTCTTCTCCCTCTATTTTAAATCTGAAAGTATCGGATCTTTGTTTGTCTTTGATTACATTAAATCAAATAATTTTGGTGCATGCGCTTCGATTTTTGATTTTTTTGTCTTGAAATGTAATTGTAGTGATCTTATCAAATGTGTGTCCAACTGCATCAGTGCTCTGCTATTACTGCATTAAATTATATGATGTGTCGGTTTGAGACATGTTGTAACAGTAGGTTAATATAATTTGAGAGGTATTTTGTATAGTTCAAAAAAGTAGTTCTATAATTTCAAAAAGTATTGTTATAAATCAGCAAAGTATTGTCTTAATGTCATAAAAAGTAGTGGTTCGATGTGTAAGCATATGTCTATGGCTTCTGTTTTTCTTCTGTCATTTCTATTTGATCTGTGCTGGCTTTTGATTTCTGGCTTGATTAATGGATGATTATGAGCCATGATGTGGTATAACCTCCCATGTACCATCCTCTCTTTTAGATCTTATGTATGCTTTGCATCCAGTTCTTGTTATGCACTTTCTTTTTCTGTTTTCTTTGTGTCCTTGTTTCTTTGCTGCTTGGTGTTACTGGTTGGTTATGGAGATGGTTTCTTGTTTGTGCAAGAGAATCCTGCTTGTTGGCGATCTGGAATTCTCTTCCTTGACTTTTTTATTTTGCCTTGGTGTTATCTTATAGTTGACATTCTTATGCCAATCCACTGATTTTGAATGCTTTTTATATAGCTTCATATTATTCTTGCAAGTATTCTGTAAAAGTAGTTAATGATTCAGAAAAGTAGTTTAGATTATTCAAAAAGTAGTTTTTATTTTTCAAAATGTAATTGTATTTGTGGTAAAGTTGTCACTGTGAAATCCAACTAAGCTGCTGGTGTCTCATGTTCTTCATTTGAATATTGCATGTCTTTGATGTGACTGCTTTTCTTGAGTTGATGCAATTGTTTGATTCACTTGATTCAGCAACCATGCAAATAAGAATAGAAGAAAATGTTATAGTGAAAAGTAGTTTATTTTTTCTTGAAAAGTTAGTTCATGTCTTCTTAAAAGTGTAATCTTTTTATGAAAGTAGTTGTTTTACATGTGTGTTCTATTGAAGCTGTCACATACTTAAGGTATTTTATAGAACAAATATTTCATTTTATGTTCAAAGTAGGTTATTATGTATGTTTTAAAGTAGTTATGATTTATAATTTAAAGTAAGTCTATCTTGTTTTTGGTTTTGCACGATGTATTTTTTAAAAGTTCTATGGCGCTTCTTTAAGGAAAGTAGCTTCACTAGATGCTTTTAAATTCAAACTATTATTCTGCTTCTTTACATTCTATTCTCATTTGTTTCTTATTTTCTTTTTTTTCGTTTCGCTCCTAATTTTCTCTCTATTTCTCTCTACAAATTCTTCGTCCAATTTTTTTCTCTGATTTTCTCTTTCTTCTTTCTCTGCTCCTTTCTATTGTTCATTTCGTTGTTTCTCTTTCTCTCTTTCCGTCTTCTCTTCCTCATCTCATTTGGCTTTCTTTTTTTGCTTCTTTCGGTTTCTTGTTTGTTTTCGTCTTTCACTTTTTTTCTATGATTCTAGTAGATCTGTGTTTTTTTCAAAAGTTAATTCCATATAATAATGAGATATTCTTTCAATTTTGAGTTTTTGATTCTACTGTTTGTGTTTTTTGTAAAACTAATTCATATATTTTAAATCTTATACTTTGCAAAGCACTTTGAACTTTGTTAAAGTTTCTGGATGTTTGAAGATTAAAACTGTGAATGTGTGAAGTAAGAATCTCGCATGTTTGAGATTAAACTGTGAATGTGTGAAGATTCAGCTGTGCATGTTTGATGATTAGTTGCATATGCTTTTTTTTGAAATTTGAAGGTATGTTAACTTTCTTATAGCTCTAAATTGTGTTGTTCTTTGATTTCATTTTTAGAGTGTTTGTAGTAATATTGTTGTACTGTGTTTGTGCTTAGATTATCTATAAAATTAAGTAGTTCATATTAAAAAAGTAGTTCATATGATTTAAAAGTAGTTCATATGTTATACATCTTTTTGATATTTTTTTAAAAGTATTCATATACGATTTAAAAAAGTAGTTGCTCATTATCTAGAAAAGTATAGTTTCATATTGTTATACATCGTTTGATATTTCATAAGGTAGTTTATATATTTTCTGAAAAGTAGTCATATATTTCTAAAATGTAGTTCAAATATTTCAGAAAAGTAGTTCATATATTTCTGAAAAGTAGTTCATTATTTTTAGAAAAGTAGTTGATATTAATTTCTGAAATTTAGTTCATATATTTCTGAAAATTGTTCATATATTTTGAAAAGTAGTTCATGATTTTCGAAAGTAGTTCATCATAATTTTTAAAAAGTAGTGATATTTAGAAATAATAGTTTTTGATCTTTTTAAATAGTCTATATGATTCAAAAAAGAGTTCTGTTATGTGAACGATAGATCCTTAGTTTTTAGAAATTAAGTATTGAAATATTTTATATAACAGTGTTATATATTTTATAAAAGTAAGTTATATATTCATAAAAGTACGTTAAGAGGAGTAGTTGAGTTATTAAGCAAAGATTTATATGATTTTAAAAGTAGTTATATTATCTAGGAAATATATTTGATGTTTTATCATAAGATACTTTAATATATTTTCTAAAAGTTGTTCATATATTTTTTTTGAAAAGTATTCACATATTTGGTGAAAAGTAGTTCACAATATGTGAAAAGTAGTTATATATTTGAAAGTAGTTCATATTATTTCTAAAGTAGTTAATATATTATGAAAGTATCTCGTACATTGTGAACAAATAGTTTTCATATTTTTTAAAAGTAGTTGATTGATATAAAAAAGTAGTTCATGTTATCTAGAAGAGTAAATCTTAGTTTCCAGAATAGATATTTGACATTTTATAAAAATAGTTCATATCGATATTGTTACATGTGTTTAAGATATGTTGATATGGCTTGTTACTTTTCGTAACTTCTTTGCTCTGCAATATTGTCATGCATCTTGATAGTAATTGAGTAGAAGCAGGAGGGAGAAAGCTTGAGTAGAAGCAGGAGGGAGAAAGCTTAGGGAAATAAATGGGGCTGCTGGAC
>SNQN01000807.1:73902-115354 GCA_008642245.1 Bassia scoparia | reverse complement strand
GGCCGCAGCATTGGACTTAAATTCGGATATTTGATCGGATACGGATATCCGATATCCGATTTTTTCCGGATATTCGGATATCCGATATCCGATATTTTCGGATTTTCGGATATCCGTAATCTGAAATTTCGATATCCGAGTTGGTATCCGATATCCAATTTTTTCGGATCGGATATCCGATCYGAAAAAAAAATCGGATCGRATATCCTAAAAAATCRGATCGAATACGGATCGGATTTTCGGATTTTCAGATATTTTTGCTCTGGCCTACTATAAATACCCCTCATGGGGGAATGTGATAATTATTGCGTAATCATTGACAAGACACTAATCTCACGGTTAAACTCTTAATCTTTACTTATCTGCTCAATTACCCCCTCTTAGGCACATACTTACTTAAGCATCGGAGGGGAGATAATCCTATAAGGATTATTCTCCTTAAGAGGTTTTGGACGAAGAAATTGATAAGGTCGACCATCCAGAGTCGTCAACAAAAGAAGTTCTAACAATTGCTTATTCAGACTCCTCTGAAGCCGAGGAGGAGGAGGAGCTTGTGGCTGGAGAGTGTTCTCCAAGAGTTGAACACGAGAAGTTACCTCCTCGTAAGCCAAAAATTGGCCAGATGAAGAATTCTTCTCATCCAACCATTACTATCGCCGAGGGGAAGTGGTTAAAAAGACTTCCTGGACATTTGGCTCAATTTGCCGAGAAGCTTGGAGTGGGAGTGTCTCACATAATCGTGCCCACTAAAGACCAGACCATTACAGATGCTCCTGCCGAGTATGTTGGCATATACCAGGCAATACTGGACATGGGGTTAAGGTTCCCCATGCCTTTTTTCATTTTGGAGGTACTATCCAGTTATGACATCGGCATATGCCAGCTTACGCCGAACTCCTGGCATCACATTCTTTCTTTCCTTGTCGTTTCAAATAGGGCGAATATGACCCCTAATATTAATGCCTTTTTGTACATTCTTAGTCTGACTAAGGCATCAGGCTGTAAATCCGGYTGGTTTCAAATAGCCAATAAGACCGGTTATATGACCTCCTGGAATAAAACCAACAAACACCGAGTATGGAAATTAGAGTTTGTTTTCATCCGAAGCAACTTTACCAACGAAGCACTCCGTATTCTGCTTTGGTTGAACGATTCTTCCCCCAACTGTGCCGGGGTGAACTTTTTTCCGGACTTGGATGAAAAGTCTGAGGCAGTTGTCGACTATTTTACAACAAGGACTCTTGTTCTCTGGCCAGATGCCGCGGGAGAACATATTGAAGAGGGTGTCGAGGACGAGGAATTTGTGGTGTCATCCCTATGGTTACCCTTAAAAGAGTGGTTTAGGGATAACAACTTCTTGAGAGCTGTGGGCCTTTTCCCTTGCTCAAAGGAAGAATTAGGTAAAATGTCGGTTGTCTGTTGTTTTCCTTTCCTTTTATTTGATATTCTAACTCTTTCTCGTTCTAATTTCAGTTGCTGCTAAGAAAGCAATCCCTGGTGTACGCCGAGGAAACATTCCAGGGGGTAACGAAAAAATAGTTGAAGCAATGGACACCATCTTTGCCGAGGATTTGATGAAGACCATAAACGAGAAGAAGGCTGAAACAAAGGTAACTCATCCCTTAATTTCAATCAATCTCTATTGATGTGAGTTTTCGGCATCTAACCATGTTTTGACATTGTACAGGCCAGTGAGATGCCATCTAATGTGGCAAAAAAGTCTGGCCCAGGTGCCAGAGTGAAAACAATTGCGACCAAGGGTYGCGGCTCTACCGAGGAGGTGAAAGCCAAAGACACAACCGGCTTTGCTGCTAAGCAAACRGCCAAAACAAAGTCCAGCAGCAAATGAGCAAGCCTGCTGAGGAAGCCGAAGCCTACTGACAAAGCTTCGGCTGGAAAGGGGACCCAACGGTCCGACACTTCTGTTGGATCTGCCGAGGAATGAATCTTCACCCAAAAAACTGAAGGGTGAGGATTATCTCTTTAGTCTTGAGCRGTTTAAGGACATATATGACGACTCTCATTTGAGAATTCCTTTGTTTTGTTAGTCATCTTATACTCCTGTTGTGCTTTTTTTCTATCTTCCATGAAACCTAATTCCTTTGTTCTTCTTTCTTTTCTAGGTGTTGATCTGACTTCAGATTATGCGGCTGTCTACACCACGGCAGGGAACTATGCCGGTTATGTGATGCCGGGGGGACATCCTGTTGCCCCCTGGCATCATGTTGACACGGATAGGGTCTGCCAGACCTATCCCATTTCTGAAGCCGACCAACTGAAGCTCAGCATTAAGCTGCCGAGGGAGTACGTGAATGAGTTGGAGGAGTTGGACTTCTCCAAATTGTCCCTTGAGGACTATGTTCCTCCACTCATCAAGGATCCCATGAGGGTCCACGAGGTGAGGTGTGGCTTCTTCCAGCCTCCGGATGAAAACTACATCGTCGGTATCGACAAGTTTGTGAACTGCAAGGAGCCCGACTTGAGAAAGGAGCTATAGGAACACAGAGAGGCTGACGATCAATTTGTCGAGGTGGAGGCCCCCAGTTCCTCCAGCCGGTTTGGGAGCGCCGAGCGAGAAGCGTAAGATGTTTAGGGATGTTTTCAACCACGTCCCTGACTAGTACAAGGATRCCCTCACCGGCCTTGAGGAAGGCCGGATTGGCCGAGTTCTTACTCTACTGATGGAGGTAATGGAATTTCTAACTTTTGGTTTACGGCTAAATTTTTACTAATACGTAATTACTTCTTTTGCAGAGCTTGGTCCGAGTAGAAGGCATCCGCAAGATTATGCGGTCTGACCACCGAGCAAATAAACATGCTCGGGCCATGGAGAGGCACTGCAATGAGTACCTGGATCCGAAAGATGGGTCTAGGCGGCATACAAAAGTGCTATGATGTACTCGGCTAAACCCCCTGCAAACCAAGTATAACCGGCTTGTACGCATGCCGGTATGGTACTTGCAACCCAAAAATGGGTACAGGCGGCTAATAGAAACCAGGGGACTCGGCTACTGGTCACATAGGATGACCGACAACCTAGGATGCCGATAACATACCTTTGGATCAGCAACCGGCCTTCAGTTCATGGGCCACTCGGCCTAAAAGCCCTCGGCCTTTGGCACTAATGGCCCTCTCGGCTTAAGCCTTCGGCACCAGGTCATTGGTTCATGCTCTCTACTTAGCCTATGCCATTAGACAAATTGATAGACAAACCAATCCCATAAAATAAGTTTAATGGGATGGTTTGAGGGGCAAATGATGTGGCTAAATGCCTAGACTCTTAGTCACGTGCACTCCATGTGAGATGCCTAAAGGATGTGTGCCTACTACTTGCCTAAGGGCTAAGATAATTATGCATCACTCAAGACCAATGCCTAGAAATGGCAAGTATAATAGAGACAAGACAATCCAAGCCCTACATAATGAGGGAAACCTCCCCACGGGGGCTCAGGATCGTGACACTTGGCGCCATATGATTGGCCGGATGTCCCTCCCAATGGCCTATAAATACCCCTCGTGGGGGAATGTGATAATCATTGTGTAATCATTGGTAAGACACTAATCTCGCGGTTAAACTCTTAATCTTTACTTATTTGCTCAATTACCCCCTCTTAGACACATACTTACTTAAGCATCAGAGGGGAGATAATCCTATAAGGATTATTCTCCTTTTTGCAGGTGYCTWAGCACTTCAGGAGGAGACCAAGTCATTCACACTAGGGAAGCCGCAGCCTGAGCAGCGTTGAAAATCTGCCACCTTACCTTACGTATCTACAAATATTACTGTTACGAGCTAAGGGCTACAACAGTAAGTATCTTTTGACTATTTCTTATTAATGAAATCCCTATTCTTCTTGTCAAAAAAAATATAACTATATACTAAAACGGAATGAYGATGATGATGCAATGATAACATCAACACGTCCACGTGTCAACCTCACGTCGCACGGATATGATGTTGATGCAATGGTGACACTATTATGTCCACGTGTCAACCCCACATCGACGAATAATGTCAACAACTCATTAATTTATTTTTTAAGGAAAAAAATTGAATTAAATTAAATAAACTACTCAGTATTAAATTTAAATTTAAATACACTAAAATAAACTATTAAACTTAAATATAAATACATTTCATTATTAAATCACCAAAGCATTCACGTAACAATTTTGAACAAGATTTTATTATTATTTTTTATTTATTATTATTATTATTATTATTATTATTATTATTATTATTATATTACTAAAACAGAATGAAGTTGATGCAATGATGACACCATCCTTCCTACGTGTCAAACTCACATCGTGCAAATTATGTTAGCAATACATTAAATTAAATAGAACACTTAAAATAAAATAAAACATATACATTTAAAAAATTAAATTAAATTTAAATACATTACCAAATTAAATTAAAGAACCTACTAGAAATTACAGGTTAATTGCATTTCATGTAAAATTACATAAAAAAATTAAAAATCTCCTATAAACCGCTGATATAATTGTATTTCACGTAAAAAAATTTAAATGAAATAAACTATTAAAATTAAAAYTTAATTACAATAAAAGAAAATAATCTACATTAGATAAATCTCATATCTACTACGGAGTAGATAATCTAACCTAAAAAATTAAATTTCACGTAACCAACTAAAACGGGGTAACATAATTGCATTTCACCTAGATCAACATTTAAAAATTAAATCTCAAATTTAAATACATTACAAAATTAAATTTTAAAAGAACCTTCTAGAAACTCATATAATTACATTTTATGTGTAAAATATTACATTTAAAAAAATGCAAAATGAACCTCCTAAAAAATCAATTTTGATTAACAAATGCAACCTTCGCTTAATATTTTTTTCATATAAATTTATATATTCCGTAAACAACATAAACATTGTCACCCAACATGTCGTATCTTACTCCTCAATTTGTGGGTTTTTAGTATATATGTATGTTTGATGTGCAATGATAGTTTTTAATTTTAAAATATTTTTTATAAATATATATTGCTAAATTAGCACATACTGTGCATCGTACGAGTTCTAAACTAGTATTCGAATATTCATATTCTTGAATAATCCACCRCTAATAATATTATTTCATGATCAATGTTTTCTTACCATTTTTTTAGCATTATTTAGAAATTTCAAAGATTTAAATAATGTAATTATTATCGTGTCTCGGTATATATGTAACTACTCTTTTTTCTTTTCTTTTTCTTTTTTTTGTAAACCTTTGATTATGTTAACGAGATTTGTTTTTGAGCATGTTAATGTGTTATTATAAAAAAAAACTAGTTTTTTGACTCGTGTCCTTCACGGACGACATTTTTAGTTAAACTTTATCTTTTCTTAATTTTTGAAAGTATTGTTTTGATTTTGGTCTTCCTTTTAAAATACTAAGTATAGTCGTAGATATAAATTTGGTTGAAGATAATGTTGTATACATTATATTCATAAAAGGAAGATAAAAGGAGAAACTTTATCTTGCTAGTGCTCCTATTACGCCACTTCTTAAGCCTGGCGGTGGTATTCGGCCTATTGCGGTGGGCACTATTTGGAGGCGTCTTGTTTCTAAGGTCGGAGCAGCTATGATCGGTCCGCGTTTAGGGAACTACTTAGGGGGTCTTCAGTTTGGAGTTGGGGTTCCAGCGGGTGGTGAGGCCATTCTCCATGCTGTCAATCGTCTCRTTGAGGCCCGGGGGGCAGATGTTGGCCTCTCCATGTTATTGGTGGATTTTCAGAACGCGTTCAATTTAATCGATCGATCGGCTTTGTTAGGTGAGGTTCGACAACATTGTCCAGCTCTCTCGCGGTGGGTTGAATTCTGCTACTCTTCTCCAGCGAGGTTGTATTATGGGGAGCATACCTTATGGTCTAGTCAAGGTGTGCAGCAGGGGGATCCCCTAGGCCCTTTGCCTTTTGCTTTGGTTCTACATCCATTGGTGTGTCGAATTAGAGATTCTTTTGATCTATCTCTTCAGGCTTGGTACTTGGACGATGGAACCATCATTGGTGATACTTTGGTGGTTGGTAAGGTTCTGGAGATGATTTTAGAGGAGGGTCCTCGTTTAGGTCTGCACGTGAATGTTCAGAAGACYGAGGTCTTCTGGCCATCGGAGGACCCACGCAGTCGTCTTGAAAGTGTCTTTCCTCCGGATATTGCTCGGCCTACGCAAGGYGTTAAGTTACTTGGTGGTCCCGTTAGTACGACTTCCTCTTTTTGTCAAGAGTTGGTCTCGGACCGGGTTTCGAAGATATATGTAGTTGATGGATGCTGTTGCGAGCTTAATGATCCTCAGTGTGAGCTATGCTTCTTCGTGCGTGTACTGAGTTCCAAACTCTACTTTACTTTGCGCATTGTCCGCCTCCTCTCTTTGAAACGGCTCGGTTGTCTTTTGATGCGGCTCTTCGGATTCTTTGGAGCGTATTGTGACTGCTTCGGCCTGGTTTTGGGACTGCAATGGGACTTGCCACCTTGCCATTGCTTATGAGATTGTGTATATCACTAGTATGTCTTCATTAGCTTCCTTGCATCGCTTTGCAGTCCCTAGTTACAGGCTTCGCTTCTTCGTCTTCTGTGTTATGGCCGGACCGCTTTTACGACCCTGTCTTTCAACAACACCGTGGAGACCGACCTTTGATAGCCTAGTGAGATCCTGCCCCACAACTCAAGAAATTGGCAACATATATTTCACGAAGTTACTCTACGGAACAATTTCTCCTTATCCTCACGTCAAGTTGCCCTTGTGAAATCACAACAGGGAATCACTCTTCAATTGTTCGGTGGCGGTCCCGATCTCGTGGGTCAGACAATTAACGGTAAGACTTATCCGTTCGTATCTTTGCTATCGTTGGGTGTTCCGTTCTCTGTCCTTTCGACCACCGTCTGTCTCCTGCCTCTCGGTTTTCGTTGTGATATTATCGGGATCATGCTGTTTCTTGTGCGGATCGTTGGTATCAAACATCGACATAATTGTCCGTGTTACACCTTCTTGACGTTGTTATCGCTCGGGATTCTTCTCGGAAGGAAATGTGGGTTGACTTAGCGCAGCGACGGGCTCTACACCAGCATGTCTTACTTACATTCGGATGCGCTTGATGTTGTGTGGACCTGACTGTCACTCCTTTGACGCAAACGGTTGTCTGATTTCGTTTCCTGTCGGTGTCGGCAGCAGCACAACGGAAGCGGAGAAATTTGGGAGAGTATTTGAGCGTTTTGTGGCTATGCTACGGTTTTTCCTTTCTCCTCTCTTCCTTGGAGAGTGGATAAGGGTGCTTTTCGCTTCTAAAGAGAGTCCAGACGTTCTCCAGAGCTCAGACACGGGACCTGCAGCTGCTCACATCTTCACTAGGATGGTTTCGCTATTGCTAGAGAGTGGGGCCCAATTGTCTCTCGCTCCCTCCCAACTTCTTGTAGAACTTTCTTTTTGTTGGTGTACCGATTGCCACGTTTTTATAATAATAAAATAATAAAATTAAAATAAATAATAATAATAATAATAATAATAATAATAATAATCAACAATTAACAATAATAATAATAAGGGAAATTCTACATGGTGGCACTGTGTTTTTGTTTTTTACATGCGGCGACAATTAAACTTTTCTGATTACACATCGTGGCACTTAGTTTCTAATTAATTACACACCGTGGCCATTATACTATAGTCAGTTGTTAACATTGTTTAATTAACGTTAACTTAATTTTCTTAACCTTGACTCACTGAAATTACTAACCTAACCTTATTTCAACTTTAAATCCCTAATTTGATTTTCCCCCAATTTCATTCTCCTCTTATTTTGGCATTTTTTCGTTGTTTCATATTCTTKCCAAAGCTTTCATGATGATTGAAGTTAGGAATTTGAGAGGTTTTTTTTAGCAAAATTGTGAAGCTGCTTCGAATTATTGTTGTTGGTGTTCTGGTAGTTTTGTTTAAGAAGTGAACCCTTCATTTGTGGCCTAAAATTGTTCATTTTTGATTTTAATTGCTATGTAATGGTTGTTGTGATGGTTGCTGGAATTGAATAAACACATGATTTTCAGATTAATTTGAGTTTGTTTATTCAGAACTTGTGCAAATTTATACATATGGATGTTGAAGTTATGTTGCTAATTTGAGTTTGTTTATTTCAACTTGTTTATTCAGATTTCCAAGGTTGTTATATTTCACCTCAAATTATGCTACTAATGTTGTAATTTAATTCGGACAATTAAATTGAAATGCTGATGCTGCTAATGTGCAAATTTGTATAGAACATAATACATGCATATTCTGTTGAAATCTAACTAAAATGTTTTTGTAACATAGAAACCACAAATAAAGTCCTTCAAAGGTTAAAATGCAAAATCATTTGAAATAAATAAATCAGCAAAAGCATAACCGAATCTGCGATAGCATATCCAAACAACAAATCTAAAATTCATGGAAAGTAAGTTTCATGAATTTGGTTTGAACGGAAGAACACAGTGCGAAAATTTTGATGATGAAGAAGGGAAGTTTAATAGACTAATTTGACTTAGAATGAAAAAAAACCCAAATGTTGACTTCAACCATGTAATATTATAATTAACTTAGGGTTAGGTTAGTAATTTCAGTGAATCAAGGTTAAGAAAACTAAGTTAACGTTAATTAAACAATGTTAACAGTTGATTATAGTATAATGGTCACGGTGTGTAATTAATTAGAAACTAAGTGCCACGATGTGTAATTAAAAAAGTTAAGTTGTCACCGCGTGTAAAAAACAAAAACACACTGCCACCATGTAGAATTTCTGTATAATAATAATAAGGGTTATGAATAAATTATGAATTAGACATATGAAGAGATTATAGAAGAGAATAAAGTTAAATTTAGGAGAAATAATTCTAAATGACGTGTCACTATGAGGAGGAGAGAGTGATTTATTTTTGAAGCGAGTGATTATAAGATGTCAAGTGTCAATGACGTGTCATTGCGCCCCTGCTTATCCTCTCGCCCTTTCTTCTCTCCGCCAAACCATGTCCCGCTCTGACTAATCTAGGATTCCGCTACTAGATTAAGGTTAAATCAACTTAATAAAACAGATTAAAAGTCAGGACATGACAGAATGGTATCAGAGCAAGGATTTCGTGACTGTGAAATAAATCCTTTGGGGATTTATACACATTAGAATTTAGGTTAAATTTAACTTTGTTAAGTAACGAAAGTTAAAATGGAAATAAGTCCAGCAAAATGAATTATAGGATGAATTAGTTAAATCAAAATGGTAGGTTTTGAATGAAATAAAAGGAATTCTTAAAATGGAATATGAGTGTGAGTGATAGGAACGAGAATGAGAACATTTTCTTTACATTGTGTGTTTTGTCTTTATGTGACTAACTGCATTCGAAGCACCTTGCACGTAAAAGATGGTTGAAACCGAGGATGATATCGACAAGGTTTGGTGATTGTGTGCTTGAAATGATTCATGAAGATCTTGATGCAAGACTTACAAGTTAAGATATGATTTCGAAGATTCTCATCGATTCATTAATTACTAGACACCTTACTCTCTTGCTTCGAACTAACTTGCTCTAACTTTAAAAACGTTTCACCACTATGCTCGTTTTTACTCTTTTCTCAAAACCAATGATCTTGCACAAATATAGTAAGATGATGACGCACTCGATCTATTTCGAAAAGAAGACAAGTGGATTTTCACATGTATTTTGATAATTTTGCCTATCAAGGGAGTAGCACGATTTTGCTAACTAACTTAGAATAGTGCACGTTGTTTTTTATGAATCGTTGTTATCCAAGTATAACTTGACCAAGTCGTGTGATTTGACACGAATCCATCTAGTTACAAAATGCTTTGATATACGAGAAGAACTGAAGTGGTTTTACCTGTTTTGAGAAGTATGGATGCGAATTATGTTAATGTCAATGCTTACATGTTTTCCTGAACTAACCCTTTATTGTCTTCTGCTTTTGATGAAAGTTCTATCGATTTTTCAGTTTCGAGGACGAAACTTTTTCTAAGGGGGTAAGGATGTAATACCTCGTATTTTTAAAATATAATTAATTAATATTAAGTATGCTTATGAGTCTAATTTACGAATTTAAATTATATTTTCGACTAATTAGTTTATTTTCTTAAAATAGTTTTATTTGTTTTAATTATGATTTCATAAATCTTTCAAAGTTCTATTATTTTCTAAGTATAATTATTTTCCTAGACATTATTTGAATCTTGATAAAATATTTTCAATGATAAATTATTTTCTATGACATACCCAAGCTCACAAAAAACTACACTTTCTAGCCCACTTGATTTATACTCCAAAAATCCATTTTTTTTATTTTGCCAAAAAGGAAAAAAACAATTAAATCATCATCTTCCTCATCAACAACATTACGTAATACCACCTTCAACCTCACCTCATCACCAATGGAGTTCTCCCAATTACCTCACCCCAAATTAGCTCCCTTAAACAATAATTAAACCATAAAATATCTATCTTCTTCCCTCCACTTGTACAACATCAACCAAAACACCATCATCAACAGCCTCATCCATTTATTCAACCTCCATTTTCGCCCAATTAAGCCTCAACTTTGTATTAATTTAATCCCTTAATTCCTTTATAAATAGCCTCCGAATTCTGCTGATTTGTTCACTCAATTCATTCTAATCTCATTCATATTTCATTAGTTTAGCTTCTAATCAACAATGGGAATATAAAGATGCACGGGTCAGACCGCTTCCCCTGGAATCTGAAAATGAATACCGACACAAAGATCTTCATATGGAAACTCATCAATGACACACGCTTCCATTGGGGAGTGAACTCCAAAAGAGAAATATAGGACACTCTCACTTATGCCCTTTATGCTCAACCTTAGGGGACATTAAGGAGCTAGAAATGCTAGAACACCTATTTCGGGATTGTCAAACAGCTAAACGGATATGGAAGATGATGCGATTGGCCCCTTGGGTATTAATGTTCACAACGACAACAACATCCCCATTTACAAATGAGTCACCAACTGGCTTAGATACTTTGGAATGGACAAGGCTGTAGAAACTTTACGAGTACAATGGTTTGTAACCTCTCTTAAAGGAATTTKCCATGAACGGAATTACCAGGAAAGGACCCACAACCCAAGTTCTCTTATGAAGTTAATTGAGAGAATTATGTTCATTCCTAGCGATGGTGAAAAACAAACAGTGGCAATGCCAAAACACAAGAAAGACAAAAAACACCAACCAGATCCATACACTAGTTGAAAAATAGACAAAAATTATGGTTAATTAGGACCCAAAAGCTACGGTTTTCAACCGCAACATTTGAGAAAAATACTCAAATGTTGTGGTTCCAACCTAAGAACCACAACATTTGTATGCTTTTTTTAATTTTCTCACGAAAATTATACTCATCAGTAATAGTGTTTTCTTCTTTTTATAGCATTCAAAAGCAGTAAACATCCAAATCATTCAAATTCATATAAATTACACTCATAAAATATAACTTGTATATATATTGATTAAGTGAATGAGTAGAGTACGTTAAAAGAAATTTAATAAGTAAACATCCAAATTAATGGAGAAATCCAGAAACAAAGTTGAATAAAATGCTAAATAAAATTTGAAAATTGAACACTAGAAAATCTAGATCTTCAAATCATCATCTTCATCTTGCCATCATCATCACCACCTACTCATCGCAGTCAAAAATACGTAAGGGCTCCTCCTTCCCAATTCAATCTTCAAGACCCGAGAAAAAAATTACAATAAAATATTAGAAATATAGAACAAATGTCAAAATGAAATAAATTTCAGAAAATGATTTCACTAGATTTCAATGAAAAATTAAAGAAAAAAATGAGAAAAAAAAGTAAATTAAAACCCTAAATCAKAAAATGAAAACGACAATTAAAAAACATGAGAAAGATCGAAAAACACACAAAATATCAACAAAAACCTAGATCTAAACAAAATCAGAATGAAAAAAACCTTGAATTTTAAATACCAAAAATTCATTAATTTTTAACAAAAAGAAAATGCAGAATTTTGCACAAAAAAAATAGTAATTTAAAACCAAAAAAATTGATTAATAAAACTCACCAAAAACTGAAAAAATCAAAATTAGTTTGAAATAAGGAACTCCATTACAGATATGTACACCAAAATTTGAAAAAATTAAAATTAAAAAAACGAGAAAATAAATTAGTTGAATTTAATAACCCGAAATCAAAATAAGAATTCAAAAAAATATAAACAAAAATATTACTAGAAAAAAAAAAACTGACAAAAACTTCAAATCTGAAAGAAGAGCGTCGGCGATGACGAAAATAAATGACCAAAACTGACCAAAAATAAAAACCAGAATAAATGAGAGGAGAGAGGAGCGACGGTGACGGTTGGAATAAAGGAGAGAGAAAAACATCGTCCACTACAAAAAAAAGCTCGTATAGCGACGGATGTTTAGGGACGGATTCAAATCCGTCCCTAATTTAGGAACGGATTTTGGAATCTGTCCCTAATTAGCGACGGATTCATAAATCCGTCCCTAAATTAGGGACGGATTCCCTAAATTATGGACAGAATTCAGATCTGTCCCTAAATTTATAATATTGTTTGAGGAAAAAAGAGTGGAAAATTTAGGGACGGAATTTAATTTTTCGTCCCTAAATTAGAGACAGATTTTAATTTTCCGTCTCTAAATTAGGGACGGAAAATTAAAATCCGTCCCTAAATTARAGACGGAAAATTAAAATCCGTCCCTAAATGTGCAGGTTGYGGTTTTTTGTCCATAACTTTCTCTGCGGGTGTCCGAATGAGGCCCATAATATATTAAACTGACCGGAATTGCGATGCACATCTTATGGATGGATATCCGTTCCTAAATTAGGGACGGATTTGAATTCCCTCAACCATTACACAACGTATAAGAAAAATCATAAATTTAGCTATGGATTCTAAAATCCATCCCTATTTAGCTACGGATTCTAAAATCCGTCCCTAAATTAGTGACGGATTTTAGAATCTGTAGCTAAATTAGGGACGGATTTTATAATCCATAGCTAATTCTACCAGTACATATAAACAAATTTCGTTGAATAAATTATACAAGTTGGTATTTGGAGTAGTTGGTTGGGGCATTGGTTGGTGACTTTGAGGTCATGGGTTCGWTTCCTCTCAAGAGCTGGACGAGTTGCTATTAATAGTGGTGATGAAGGGGTTGTTAAGAAGTGATTAAGAGTAATCACTCCAAAATCTGATTTTTTTTGTTTTTAATTAGGGACGGAAATTCCAAATCCGTCCCTAAATTTAGGGACGGAAAATAAGAATCCATCCCTAAATTTAGCGACGGATTTGTAATTTCCGTCCCTAAATTTAGAATCCATCCCTAAATTTAGGGACGGATTTTTATTTCCGTCCCTAAAGTTAGAGACGGATTTTTATTTTCCGTAGCTAAATTAGGGACGGATTTCATATTTCCGTCGCTAAAGTGATTTAGCGACGAAGGTTTTAGGGACGAATCGAATCCGTCCCTAAATTTAGGGACGGAAAATAAGAATCCATCCTTAAATTTAGGGACGGATTTGTAATTTCCGTCCCTAAATTTAGAGACGGATTTTTATTTCCGTCYCTAAATTTCYGTAGCTAAATTAGGGACGAATTTCATATTTCCGTCGCTAAAGTGATTTAGCGACGAAGGTTTTAGGGACGRACCGAATCCGTCCCTAAATCCGTCGCTAAATCACTTTAGCGACGGATTTTGCCTATTTAGGGACGGATTTTGTCCGTCCCCACTACTACAAAAAAGGGTTAAGAGATCGGTTGAAAAAGGCCAAAGAGACCGCTAAACAACCGGTCTCTAGGTGATAGGGTTCTTAGGTAAAGAGAGCGGTTATTTTTTGCGGTCTCTTAAAAACCATCAAAGAGACCGGTGTTAAGATAAAACCGGTCTCTTTGACCAACCAAAGAGACCGGTTTTGACTGTATATCTGGTCTCTTTGATGCATCTAAGAAACCGGTTATTCACCATAACCGGTCTCTTTGATGTATTTRTTTTTTTWAAAAAAAACATTTAATTGGGAATATGGATTGAATATCCATATTCCCAATTAAATGCACTACGAATTTTTGTTGTGCGCCATAACTACAATTCAAATTTTAAATATTAAAGGTATAACAATGGGACAAATTATTATAGATGAAAACAATACCACTACAAAGTAAATACCATTTTCATAGAAGTAATAATAAACAAGAATCAACCTATGATACATTCTAAGTCCAAAGTTAATCTAATTAAGAAATAAAATACAATTATTTCCTCCACGTTCTCTTCTTGAAATAAATTTTTTTACCAAATGACACATCCATATCAAAAACTACCTGTTCACCCAAACATAAAACAAGTCACAGTTAGATAGTTCATCCATAAAGAGAAGAGTCAGGAATATATAAATCAAGATGGAAATTTCAGGAATATATAAATCAAGATAGCAGCATGAATATATACGGAGTAGGAATTTAYGAAATTCATTAGAAATAAACTTGGAAGTGGAATTTTATTTTACTTTTATTTTTTAAAAAAGTAGAAAATTTCAGAAATTTGTAAAACATAATAGGAATTCCAAATAACAATTTCAGTAGAATTTTGAGCAGATTAAGAATAATTTCGAACTGAAAAGAGGAAATTCAGGAAAAAATCCGAACTGAATTTCAGTTCAATTTCTACCAAAATTTAGTATTATTTCAAGCGTGAATTCGAAAAGAAATTCAGTTGAATTTCTAGCGAGAATTCGAACTCAATTTACAGCATGAATTCGAATTTAAATTCAATCMAATTTCTAGCAAATATTCAACACAATTTCGAGCATATTTCGAATGAATATCAAGTATAATTTTGAACATGCATAGACTTACGAACAGTAGATCTGCATTTTAGCAAATATGAAAAATGGAATTGTGGGCAAATTAAGATTGAAATCTTACCAGTTTACGAGCTGGTTTGGCCAGCGAATTGATTGACGAAGCAGATTGGCGAGCAGCACTTGACGAGCATTAGATCGATTAAATATGAATGGAAGGGTTTGGTGATAATTGGAGAAGTGAAGCAAGGGTTTAGGCAATAAGAAGATGCTACATTAGAAAGGAACTAGTTATTTGTGCACGCGATGCGTGCGGTGACAAATTTTTTATTATGATAAATGTAATTGTTTTAAATTTTCAATGTTTAGCAGGTAGAACGAAAAACCCTATAAATTTTTTGCTTCGTAATTGTATTAATTATGTCAATATRTTTTTCAAATAAAAATGCGRATTTTTATGTCAACTTGATTTTATRTGACAATGGTAAGCTTTCTTTATTGTATGAACATGTAAATTAGGAAGATATTGAAATAAGGTTAAATTGGTAAGTTTTTCTTTTTCTCAAGGGCAAAAAAGTATTTTCATAGGGGGGACACCATTGCTCCCCCCTTGGCTTATATAAGGAGACGTGGTGAAGCAATGACAATATACAAAACATAATTTACAGAAATTCAAGAGAAAAGAAGGAAAAAAACGCTAGGAAGAGAGAAATAGGAGAAGAAGATGAAAATGGAGAAGGGGAAGTTGAATCGGTGAAGGCTTTTGATATAATTACAAAGGAAAATGAAGAAGCTACTAGAGGGCTTTATTATTTAAAGTTGTAATATGCAAAAAGTGGGCCCCGAAACTAATCAAAGAAATCGGTGCACAAGAAACCGATTTCTTTAATCTCTATTATATAAGCCAAGGGGGGAGCAATGGTGTCCCCCTTAAACTTACAATATTACCCTTAGCACTTAAATATGTTTTGAAAAAATATAAATAAAAATCAATCAACTCAAAGTCAAAAATTTCCAATTACATGTCAATCAATCAAAAACAATTATAATAGACACTAATACATAATGAATTTGGACACTAATATATTTATAATGAATTTGACACTAATTATGTATTTATCATGAATTTAGATACAATATGTATACCATATTATGAATTTGGACACAAATTATGTAACTTATAATGAATTTTATAATAGGTTGGTTAAACAAATAACTTGCATACTCCACTGTTAAAACACATACAATTCACTCTTCATTCTTAAACATTCAAAAGCACAATGCTTTTCTACAATGTCAATATATTTCTTTCATTTTTTATGTAAATTCAAATGACCACAAGTGCACATATATTAATGTATGAAACAGTGCATATACATCTTGATATCTACATTATAAATTTATAGTGTAATAGTAATTGAATTTGTACTCTGTGCCTTTTTATAAATTATGTATTTACAATGTTACTATTGTTATGCGTATGGAAACTCCATCTCCATCTTCATTTCATTTATAGTAGTTTTTTTACCCTAATATTTCATGTTCGTTATGTTTGTTACTAACTTTTTTTCAACTATCAAAAGTCTTGGGTAATATTTCATATATATAATATATATATATATATATATATATTATATATATATATATATATATATATATATATATATAAAAATGCTATAAATATTATTTTTTCAATGAGTAGTCATTTTAAGTATGGGGTGTCATATTATGAACTATGAAACTAACAATGAATTTTTCAATATTGTCTTTCATGCATTGAATTGTAAATTATACGTATGCACGCATCGCGTGCACAAAATACTAGTTCCATATAAGAGATCGGTTTTATTTAAAAATCGGTTTCTTAACCTAAGAGAYCGGTTTTCATACACCACTGGTCTCTAAAAACTGGTGCCATATCCAATATTTGTAGTAGTGCCCTAAAATGAGTTTTTTTTTGTAGTGGTCGACGAATGTTGGATGAAGGCGTGAATGGTGAAAGAGTAGAGAGAAGTGAAAGAGATGAGAGGGTGAAAGAGGAGAGAGATATGATAGAGATGAGAGAGAAGTGAAAGAAAGGACAGAGGAAGTGAAAGAAAGAGATGAGAGGTGTGAAGAGATCAGAGGAGAGAKATTAGGGTTAGGTTGGTTTTTGTTGAATAATATGAGAAAGTGATGAAAGTATTATTAAAAGGGCCCGTTGGGCTTCTTTATTTTGGTCTTGGGCTTTGACAAATACAAAAGTCGCGGTTGTTACAAAAAACCGCAACTTTTGTGTTATTATTAATTTTTTGGGCTATAAGATGGGTTAAATGTTGCGGTTTTTGGTTTTTACACAACCACAACATTTGAGCAGCAGCTTTTGTACTTTTTTCTACTAGTGATGCGTTAATTGACAATCTTTGCTATGAAAACCTAACCAATATTCAATTGCAGATTAAGCAGACCAAACACCTTAGCACCATGTGCTACTAGGTTTATTGGCGCTTGCTAGGGAGCAATCATGGGAAGAACCTTACGACCAAAGGCACACATCGACATCATGCGACCACAGAAGGCCTTCATCACATCCTTAAAGAGCTCGTTCAACAAGGACAGTTGCAAGTCAACCTACTCTTGAGGGACGTAGAGTATTTCAACCACCTCATTTCAGGACTGCAAAGACAGAACTAAAGGCATTGTGTTAAATCTTCTTAATTTCTTCAAATTTATTATCTTACATAACTCTGGTTCRCGTCACCTTCTGAGGGAGCACTGAGCCACCTTTTACTCTTTGTAAAAAAATGTCCAAACTCACCCATTTATTTATGTTTGAGAAGAAAAAAAACTCACCCATGATGGTGATTGGGGCAAAGAAGGATGTGGTGAAGTTAGAAGCTTTTATCTAAGTTGATTTATGTCAAAACTCACCCATTTATTTATGTTTAATCCAAGGGGGAAAATATCGTAAAACCAAACAACTAACCAGCTTAACTCTAACATATTTCACTTCCCCAAACTCGCAAAAAATAGTGCGGGATACCCAAAAAATCAACTAAATGGTCCACCTTTTTTACCCGCCCAAAAGTTTACAAAATGCGGGCCGAGACGGGCCCGATTGCGCCCCCAAATATTGTTGAGTAAACYCGTGTTTTTTTATTTTTACAGACCGGGTGGGCTTGCGAGTCGAGCCGCTCATGATCACTTCTAGATTTTAAGGAATGGGGTTCGGAAGTTGGACATTTAGGGATTGTGTTCGAGGGTTTATGATATTAGGGTTTCGAATTTGGGAATGTATACGAGGGTTTCATGGTCTTTTTGCCAAATTTTATGTTTGTTTAACCTCAATTAGGAGTTCCATGCTGGGATGTTTTAAGGACAATGGTCTTGTTCTTTTCAATTATTTTCAATACTAATTGAATAAGATAAGTTCCGATAAGTATCAATAAGTTCATATAAGTAGTAATAAGTATACTTATTACTTTCCCTCTCATAAAATAAGTATCAATAAGTTCAGATAAGTCAAGATAAGTACAAATAAGTTGAAAAGAGCATACATTGTGATTGGTGTCCACGAGTAAATTCCAAAGATAATAATATAATTAGTATACTTCATTAAGGCATTGCGTTAACATAAGAGTCGTTCGATTAGATTTCGCTTATGCAATCATCTTAGCTTTCACTTATTYAATTCTAAGAATTCTCATTGAACGTAATAGCATTCCCTTATTGCAACGATCTCGTGCAATGTATTCTTATTATTCAAAATTATTCATTTAAACATTGTTCATCTCAATAACCTTGGTAATACTGTAGTCGTCTTCCTCTTGTTCATTAAGCTTAGTAACGATACTTTTGTAACTTTTCAACTTAACCAACATCGTATTGAAGGCAATTCATTCTCACCTAATCCAATTTACTTTGTTCAAATGAAATCATCCTGAAATGGAATTACCGTTTGAATAACATAATTCTCCTCTTGCCTTTCAAATGCAATCATACTTGGAATTGGGTCTACTTTGTTCCAATGTAGTAAGACATTGATGAGGTTTAAACCACATTTTGAACATTTCCTACTAATAAGTTTTACATTATTAACAATTTGTGAGGCGGATTGAGAGATTAAAATTGTTTTTCTCAATGATCGTACCTTATTTTATGTAGTCATCTTCCTCTTGAGTGATCTTATTAACAATTTGTGAGGCGGATTGAGTGATTAAAATTGTTTTTCTCAATGATCGTACCTATTTTATGTAGTCATCTTCCAATGTAGTAAGACATTGATGAGGTTTAAACCACATTTTGAACATTTCCTACTAATAAGTTTTACATTATTAACAATTTGTGAGGCGGATTGAGTGATTAAAATTGTTTTTCTCAATGATCGTACCTTATTTTATGTAGTCATCTTCCTCTTGTTCGTTAATTGGTGATGATACATCTATGGTTCTTCAGTCTAAACCGAAGCGTGTTAAAGTCAATTGATTCTGAACTAATAATACAATTTACTCTATTCAAATTCTCAACTAATAATACAATTTACTCTGTTCAAATAAAATCATCTTTCCTTCATGAAGTTAGCGATTTATTCAAATGGAATAATTAAGCATTTGATTAGCAAGATTCTTTTCTCGTATTTTAAATGCAATCATATTTACATGATGTTCATTACTATATAGTAACACATCTGAACTTAACGCAAAAGATTTGTATGTATTGATGCCAAATGAGACTTATCTTCAATTAAGTGGACTTTTCGATCACTATTTTAACTTTCTTCCCCATAGGGAACATTGTCTGGTGTTCTATATTAACTTATTAGTATTTATATGAACATGTTGATACTCGTACTTATTCGAACACATGTCTTATTATGTTAGTTAAATGTATAGAATATTTTTCTTAATTTTATTGTTGCCTACCTAATTAAATTTTAGTAATAATGCCCAACATTTCTTTTGTAATATTCTATACTTATCTGAATATTTCTGTTTTATGTTTAGATACCTCAATATACAAGTAACAACAGGATATTAGTAGTTCTCGAGCGATTTTTGTCCCTTTCTAGGAGGGTTTCCTTCGTCCCTTTCTAGTAGGGTTTTCCTTCATATCCCTCCAGGGTTTGTTCGTTTCCTTCGCCGTTCTCCACCTCGCCTCCTCTCTTTGTTCTCCGGTTGTCGAGGACTCGCCACATAAGGCTGGGTCACAACCCTCCCTTGTCGTCGGTGATGAGTCCCCTTCCCTTATATCCTTGTTTGAGTCGTTCGCTAGCGCATATCCAATTTCGCATGGTGCGTCTCCCTTGTCCTCCTCGTTGGTGGTTACCTACGATGGAGTTTTGTGGGATATGGATGAGTGGTTACTCCGATCTCCCTACCCTTGGAGGGTCGTGGTTGGGTTGCACCATCAAAGTTGCTCGTGTTACGCGGGTTGGTTCGATCAAGTTGTTTTTCTTTAGGTTTTTTATTTTTATTTTCATTTCAATAATGAAATCATTAGGGTTATGGGTATCGTCTGATCGCAATCCTAGAATTGGTGGATCGTTTTCCTTTTCTCTTTATACTTTTAGGTGGAGACCTTGGCTGAGCTGAGCCTAAGTCTTTTGTTCGGCGGCTGTCAAATGTCGGCTGGTATATGTATATATATATATATACATGTTGTACCAATGTATGTGCTCTGAGTCTGGCGATGGAGGATGGTTCAATTTACCAGTGTGTCATTGATCGATGTATGCTACATCTCTTTGGATCTTGGTTGGTAGGRTTTCATGATCTTTGTCATATTTGGGAAGACTATAGATGTACATGGACCGACGCAACTACGCATAAACAAATARAATGTCGAATATGCGCGAAATCACATATCTATATTGTTTCAGATGAAGGGAATTATTTACGACAACTTTTAATTATATCTGTTTTAGCAATACAAAAAGTTCAGAGGTTCTATGTATGTCAATTGATGTTTTGTCAAATTTGTCAATTTGTAAGTGCCGATTGACTATTCTATGAATGAAWTTTTTTTAATTTTCACGTATAATAATAAAATAGGGTTATGCTAAATACAAAAATTAGGGCTACGTATAAGATATAAATATGTTACTTAAAAAGGAAATATGTTGTAAATTCAAGACAAAATAATACATTAATCAATGTGATAAACGTTCAATTATTGCATATTATTTTCACTTTTAACTTCTTATAATCAGCCATCGAGGCTACATTTAGCTTTTTCCAAACAAAAAGGAAATTTTGTTAGAAACCCCCATATATTTATCGCCTTTTGTTAGAACCCCCATACTTTTTTTTTAAATTTTACTAAACCCCCAAACGTTTGCATCGTGTTGAGTTTGCACCCCCATTTATCATTTTCTGTTACTTTTTAACGGAGATGGACCCACATCTCTGGTTATGTAACAACTCAACCTACTTCTCCCAATTCACTCAACTGTCATTTTGCGATTTTGAGTTTAAGAAAGGAAAATATACAATTGAAAGCAAAAATTAGAGGATTTTCTCATTCAATCATTCATATAAGTGTAGTGGTATTTCTTTTTGGTTCTAGGGTTTTATTTCTGATTTTTTTGAGAAATCAACTATTACCCCGAATCAAACAAATTCCCAAAAAAGAAATCAATTGAATTGTTCAAAGAAATCGGACCTCACACTTTATAATTTAGAATTAGCTTACGAACCAAGTGAGTTCATTGTTGAAGAATTCGAATTCGATGTCGAATCATCATCATCATCGAATAACTGATAGTCATTTTCACAAGTCCATATTTTTTATGAGCACATCATTTTTAGATCCAGGAAGCAGTAGCATTAACAATAGCTGGGTATTCATTGTTGTGGCTGATGTTTTGGGCGACAATAGTGGGTCACATTATTTGCGTTGGATTATGGTGGAAATTTCTTTGATTGGAATTGATATTCAAGAAGTTATTGGGAATGCTATTGCTATTCAGACACTTCATTGGATTCCTTGAGAGTGAAAGAAAAGAGGAAAAAAAAGAAAAATGGAAACGAATAATCTCACCTTTTGGTGGTCTTCAATGAATAATCTGAACTGAGCGATATTACGGAATATACTAACCTTTCACCCTTATCTTCAACAATTATACTAAATGACCTGAAACTTGATAATCAGGTCATTCACTCATTCTACCTATTTTTTCTATTTTTCCTTTTTTTTATTTAATTTTTTTAAAAACTTCATTCATCTCAAACCACCACTCACCCACCCCACCCACCATCCTCAAATCGCCACCCTCCCTCGCCACTCCTCAAACGTCCTCCCACCATCCGAAAATGACTCCCCACTGTCGCAGCCCTCGTAAACACCACTGTAACACCTCTCGAATTCCTTTTTTTTATTTTCAATTTCAATCCTCTTCAAATTTCGATTTTGATTTCAATTTTGTGGTTTTGGTTGTTGTTTTACTATGGTTTCATGTTCCAATTGCTTTTATTTTGTTGTTACGGTTTTGTAGTTGATTATGATTTAGTTGTTTGATTGCTATTTGGTGCTTGATTGCGGTTCGATTGTCGTGGTTTAGTGGTTCGATTGTTGTGGTTTAGTGGTTTGATAGTTGCGGATTGGCGATTGTGGTTGGGTGGTTGTGGTTTGGCGACCATGGTTGGTTGATTGAGTACGATTGAGATTTTGTTGATATGGTCATGGTTTGCGGGTGGTCATAGTTCTAATTGTTGTGGTTGGGCACTGGTTGGTGGTGGCGATTTAGGGGTGGCTGTACGAGTGTGGGATTATGTGAGGGTGGTGGTGATTGAGTAGTTGGTAGCGCTGGTTGGTTGCTATTGTACATGGAGGGATGATTTCGAGGGTCGGGCTGTGAATGCAGGGGTGGTGGGGCGGTATGTGTGTTGTGATTGCAGGGGTGGTGTTTGGGTTGTGATTGCAAGGGTGGTGGGGGTTGTGGGAGTCTATGAGAAGGYAGTGGTTCGTGGTTAGGGACTTGGGGTTGCAATTTTTTTTAATTATTTCATAAGCCAATAAACCGGCAATGAGAGGTTGTTGAGAGAGTTAGCAGGTCAAAATTAGGATTTAGTGCAACTGTTGAAGATAAGGGTGAAAAGTTAGTATATTCTGTAATATCGCTCATTTCAGATTATTCATTGAAGACCACCAAAAGGTTGGATTATTAGTTTCCATTTTTCCAAAAAAAAGGGGATAGATATGGCAGTGAACGAGTGAATGAGGAAATGAAGAAGAGAGGTAGAAGGTGGTTAGGGGGATTATTGAGGGACATAAATGACATTTCACTGACAAATTAGGAGGAAAAACCTAAACGTGGACCCATMTCCGCTAAAAAGTAACAGAATTTGATAAATGAAGGTGCAAACTAAATACGATACAAATGTTTGGGATTTAGTAAATTTTTAAAAAACAATGGAGATTTCTCACAAAAGAAGAGAAACATATAAGGGTTTCTATGGAAATTTCCAAAAAAAAAAATAYGAAGTATACAAGTAACAAAAGTGAAAATGTTGAGTTAATTCAGATTTTCACTTGCCAAAAAAAAGTGAAAATGTTGAGTTAATTCCCGTTTCCATTTGCCAAAGGTCCCCGGTGACTGTCACTAGATAAACCTCTATATGAAACCCGAGCAATTACTCGTACTCCCAATTTCGTTTCTTTCATTTGATGAAACCCAGTTCTAAATTTGCTGAACTCGTATTTTCCTGTAAAAAATTTGATTGTTTTGGATCTTAGGGCAAACTCAAAACGGAAAAAACAGGCGAAAATGTTCAAGACAAGATTGCAAGAGTATTGTCAAGCTCAGAAGCTGAATTTGCCGGAGTATTCAACTACAAAAGAAGGGCTCGATCACTGTCCTTTGTTTAAAGCTTCTGTGATTGTCAATGGCTTGTCTTTTACAACACCCGATTTTTCCAAATCAACTAAAGAGGCCAAGAATTTGGCTGCTCAAATCGCATTTCACCATCTCACTGGTAATCTTCTTCTACTTTTTTTTTTCTTTTAATTTTTTAATTTACGTTACTTGTATTTTTTTTGGGGTTTCGCTGTTTCTGTGTTTATCATCAGCTGTTTTGTGTTTAATTGTTTGGGCGACTTCAATTTTTTTTGCTTCGAATTTGTGAGAATTTTAATTTGAGAAACTGGATTATGGTTTTGGACTTTTTGGTATCACCTTGAATTGTGATCATAGTTTATGTATCAAAGTTTATGTTGTTTTTGCATGTACTATGTTCGCAATTACACTTGCCATTGTTTTTGACCTTTTGGTATCCATGATTCTTGTTTAAGCCAGTGTAGAGTGAGGGTGGATTCAGGATTTATTTTTAATAAAAGTAGGCATCCCCACTTAGACGGTTGAACACTTAACTAGTGAAACACTTTGAGAGCAAGGGGAAGGATAAGGGGAAATCGCTACCGTTTAAACGCTTCTAGTCGAAATTGAACTCACCGAGGTCATTTGAATGGCTTACCAGTTTGTTACTAGACTAAGCTTAGCTTGGTTTTTGGAGTACTAAAGAATTTTCTCATTATGCATTATATGCACGAGTTTTTTGGCGACTTGAAATCACATAATATATTGATTAATTTGGATAATCAGGGAAATTTAGTGAAAAGATGACAAAAGACAGATTGAAAAAATGGATAACGTCTACGTTCGAGAATTCGTAAACAATAGTGAAATGATAAGAATTTATGTAGGTAGTAAGGATCTATGCTACTTTGACTCGGGTACTAGTGTCCGACACGAGTACATGTCTAAGTGTTGGACTCGGCTAAATTGTGAAAATTTTCCATGATTTTAGCCCAAAGTGGAGTGTTAAGTGTCCATACCCATGTCGGAGAGTCAAGGATCCGACACGGGTACTTGAGGTAAAATGAAGAGTCCGAGTAGCATAGGTAATGATTGTCGATAGTCTATTATGGGTATTTTAGGGGTAACTCTATTCAGACGCCCTCGAAATATTTAGGCTTGCCTACGATCATTGGTCGTTCGAAGAAAGACGTGTTTAATATGGTCAGGGAGAGAATTCAGAAGAAATTAAAGGGCCGGAAGGAGAAATTACTTTCTTTTGCAGGTAGGGAACTTCTAATTAAGGCCGTGGCCAAATCGATTCATCGTGAGTTTTTTAAGCTTCCTTCTTTATGTCACGATATTCAATCTATGATTGCTCGTTTTTGGTGGGGTGTGAAAGATGGGGAAAGGAAAATTCATTGGGTTGGTTGGGATAAAATGTGTAGGTTGAAGGTTGAGGGTGGGATGGGTTTTCTCCACTTCGAGCTTTTTAATGAGGCCTTAATAGCTAAGCAGGTTTGGCGTATTTTGTGATGTCCGGATTCTCTAGCCATCAAGGTACTCAAAGCTAAACACTTTTCGAGGGGGTCGATATTGGGTGCTAGTGTTGGGTGGCTTGGGATGCGGAGAAAGTTTGTAGTGTGTTTTTGATCTTTGAAGCGGAATTGATACTCTCTTTGCCGCTTTGTGAGTCCCCTGGTACGGATGATATTTTCTAGGCCTACTCGAGTGWTGGTAACTATTCAACGAAGTCGGGCTACCATTTTGCTAGATGGTTTAAGCTTCTCAAGGATGAGCCATCAACTTCTTCGTCTTCTACAGCTTTGTGGCGGAGTACATGGGGCTCGCTTCTTCCTCCTAAGGTCAAAGTCTTCCTTTGGTGAGCTTGTATGAATGCTTTGCCTACGGCGAAAGGGTTGTCAGCTCGGTTAAAAAGCTTTGATGMGAGTTGTGGAGGGTGCTCGAGGGGGGTGGAGGACGTGTTGCATGCTCTGGTTTCTTTGCCCTATTGCGCAGGAGGTATGGGCTGTGTTTGGCTTTGATTTTGATAGTGGGWAGTTGGGTGTGGCTTGGAGTGTTATTGAGTGGTGGGCTATTGTGGTGGATGGCTTYGATGCGGAGGAAGTGTGTAAGGTTGGGTTGTGTTGGGCTTTGTGGAAGGCGAGGAATGAAGCCTTGTGTCGTAGTGGTGCGAGAGGGAGGGAGGCGGTGGTGGCAGCGACTCTTAGTTTTTACAAGGCTTTTATGGAGGTGCAAGCTTCTGATGGTGATAGGGTGGTGCAGGATGATGTGGGGTGGTCGCCGCCTGCTGCTGGGAAAGTGAAGGCTAACTGTGATATGGGCATGTTGGAGGATGGGGTGATTAGGCTAGGTGTTGTTTTGCGAGACAAGTTCGGGGAGGCGGTGGCTTCCTCTGTACCACAGGTGAGGGCAGGTTGGGATGCTTGTTTGGCTGAGGCTATGRCAGCAAGGTAGTTCAGGTGGTTCTATTTGTGGGGTTTGACCAGGTCGTGGTCGAGAGCAATTGCCTTGGCGTCATCCAACTTCCTCGAGGAAGCAAAGTTGATATGACTCCTATAGTCCTATTTATAATATTATTTATGATGTTTTAAGTTACTTTAGCTTGTCTAATTTATTAGATTGGTCTCATGTGGGAATGTAGTTGCTCACGCCTTGGCTAAGTATCGTCCAATAGAATTAGGGGATAGAGTATGGTTTGGTATTGTGCCCGATAGTCGAGCTGATAYTGTAGCATTTGATGTTTGTGACAATTTTGTTGTTTGATTAATCTATTCCCCTTTTTCCAAAAAAAAATAAATAAATAAAATATGTAGGGCCATATGTGTTGATAGGGAATTTCTGTTGTAGATAAAGAATATAATGAAAGATGTCGTGGAAGTGTGGAATTGGTTAGTAYCTTTGAGCTTTGTTTGGATAGAAATGGTAGTTAATCACCAGGTTGTGTTGGGTTGAAGATAATTCATCTTTTATCAATTTTAGACTATAATTGAGTCAAAGTCAATATTCTATATTTTACTTAAAAATAATGTTGAGAGTATGTTCTTAAATAAGTTTACTTTTGAAAAATATGTTGCTTAAGAAAGGAAGGATATTACTTCTTTTTTTCCTTTTTTTTGTATTGTTGTGAAATCTGAAGTTATGTCTTATGTATAGGATTTTAGATGTCATCACTTATTCTGCCACACCTGTAATTTAAAGTTGAGCATAAGTCTTGTTCTATAACTTGATAAGAGTAAATTAAGTTGGATCCTATGCTATGTTTAACTCTCACATTATATGGTACTAATTCTTTTAAAGCCTATACTTTGTGAACTAGTCAGCTTAGTCCACAATTCCACATGAAATAGATGGATAGAATTGTGCAGAAGATATAGTAGTACAATTATGAATTATGTTGTTCGAAAGTCATGCGATTAGATCTTGGGTGCGCAAAGATGCTTTGATGATTTTAATTCTCAATTTCTCATGCATAGTTTTTGTAATTTCATTATTCACATTAGTTTCATAAACTTGCTAAGACACGGTTGATATTTATTCTCATACATGGTTTCTTTAGTTTTATAATTTACGGCATATTCATAACTTGCTAATTGCATAGAATACATAAATATGGGTATCTTATGCAGGTTCTTCAACTGCAAACACTGTTGTTCAAGTTTCACCCACTTTGGTTGATGCCCAGCAACCCAAAGCAAATGATCCTGTGGTTTTGCAAGCTGCTTCTTTGAGTACAGTGATCACCTCAAATAAGGATCATAAGAAACATACAGGTCAGATAAGATGTGTGTGCTTGTATATGATGTCTCAATGCTTTTGTTTGTTTGTTATTTTATTTTATTTTTTTATTGAAAAAAACTTGATTCCCCAGGGTKTTCCATTTGACTTTTAACATTTGTAACATGTAACTTCACCCATAATGGTCTAAATCTCTAATTAAAAATTACCAAAAAATATATTTTGAGAATATCTAACGAGTTGAATAAAACAAGATTCCACAATAGTATATTTTTCCTTTTGTATAAATAGGAAACAATGCCAAAAAGTGAACTGAATAATAGTGCCAAAAGTCAAAAGGAACATCTAAAGAACAACAGACTTTGCTAAGCTCTAAATGTTCTTTCAGATTCTTATCTAAAGATCTTTTGGAAATGCATCTTAGGTGTTTAATTTTGAGTGCTAATTGTTCTTTATGACTTATTTTACATTGCAATGCCATTAATTTTGACCATTGTCCCACAAACCTAACCAATGCCAATTTCTAATAATACCTTTCCATTATAATTCTTTGCCAACAATTTTTATGGTGATATCGGTTTACTTCTTCCCAACAATTGCTATGAAATTAGGTTGCTAAGCATTTACTTACCATTTTTTTTATCTCRAAGCTAGATCCTCAATTCATTGAGCATACCTGATTTGAGGTATCCATTTTTATCCTTAATACTGTGAGAGTATAAAGATTTTTCCTTTGATGGCTGTCATGGATACAAAACCTTGTGAAATGCCATATTTGGCATGGCAGTGATAATTAAACAACTACTTCTTCCGTTCCCTTTTGTTTGTATTGTTTGGAATTGGGGGGGAGAATTAAGAAAAATGAATTTTTAATTAATAGAATGTGTTAATTTAATAAGATTCTTATTTGAAAAGAGAGTATTGGATTTTTTATTTAGTAGAATGAGAAAAGGTAATAAATGTGTATTAGAAAGTGAATTTTGGGGAGTAATCTAGATAGTGGTAAAATATGATGGAAGAAAAATTAATAAATATGGTTCAATTTTCCATGGAAAAGGTGGATAGAGTTGGAGTTAAAAATAGAATAGATTCCAAWCAAGACAAACATTCAGGAACGGAGGGAGTATTTACTAAGGTCCTTTTTATGMCAATTAGAGATACTTTGTTTTTTTAATTAGATGCCCTATTGTGTAAATTTTGGAAATCGAGACAAAATTTGGTGAATTGATGAGGTGTATTGATGGGTATTTTAATAATGTAAGTGGGGTCCAAAAAAGAGAGAAATAGGGTTAAAGTGTATTGATAAATATTTTAATGAAATAAGTGGGAAAAGTTATGTGGTCCCCACAAAAAAGAGTGATTGAAGAAAGATTAATGAATATTTTAAGTGTGGTCCCCAATCCAAAAAAGGAAAAAAAAGAAGAACGGTGCATCTTTTGGGAAATTTCCCTAAATTGACAATGGTGCATCTAATAAGAAAACGGAGGAAGTATATCATCCTTCTATTTGTGTGGTTTAGCACTTTGACAATAAAAGTGTGGCTGGTGCAGCTGTTCAACTAGTTTTTGTTTTAATTATCTTATTTCTGTTCCTGGGTTGCGTTTAACTTAGGTCCGATTCAGATATAAACAGGACTTCTAATTAGACTTTACAATTATTGGTGTTAGCAGGCATGGTTCATTTATACAAACAAGAACTGCAATCCTATGCTCAAAAGAGAAATTTAAATCTCCCTGTGTACATGGTAGAGCGTGAGGGCCCTCCTCATGCTTCTCGTTTTAGATGCAAGGTGATGCTGGAAGGAAAGACWTTTGAAAGTCTTGAATATTTTGGCACTATTAAAGACGCTGAAAATGCTGCTGCAAAAGCTGCTCTAAAGTATTTTGGAACTGAAGAGGTTGCATTCAAAACTATCGGCACTCTTTGATTTGCTGTTGTAATTAACACTAAAAAAATGCATCATTGAAGCATTTTATGCTTCCCATTGAACATTTTACACGTTAAATACCTGTAGGTATGCATGTCAATAAATTATGCAAAGTAGATATTAATAATCCACTCATTGAAACGATTTTAACAAGATCCTAGATGACCAATGTGGACTGGTGCCCCTTTTTTTCATATTTATAATTTACAAAACTGATATAAAAGGCCACATGTGAATAGTGTCAATTATAGAAATGATGCACTTATAAAAAATGAAGGAAGTAGTTATCAAGATTCTTTTATCACAATATTCATGTATGTTGTCAATATTTACAGGAAGATCCAGCTCTATGTAAATCTCTTCTGCAAGCATTAACACTGAGAGAATATTCTTGTTTACCATCATATGTTACAAGACAGTCTGGCCCTCCTCACAACCCAATTTTTTCATCGATTGTTGAATTAAATGAGTACTCATTTACTGGACAAGAAGCTAAATCCAAAAGGTTAGCAGAGATGAATGCAGCAAAGGTTGCCTATATTGCTCTCCGAGAACGTAAGTTACTGCAATTGTTCACACTATCTCATGGTCTTATTTTTGCTAAAGGTTATTACTCTGCTATTACAAATGAAACAGTCTGACGAGGGGTGATATTGACTGCCTTAAATGCATCTAGTATAGGTATTGAATTTTTAAATGATGTGTTTTGGGGATGGAGTTTCAGATGTTCTGCTGCAAGCTTTTTATGATCTGTGAATTGCTGTGTYTAGTTTCTTATATAATTTTCTTCTCTTTTATCATTATTAATAATTGAATATAGGAAAAATTAACAGGTATAATCCCACCTTTGGTGGGTCTTCCAAAAATAAACCGACCTTTGAATATTCCAAAAATAATCCGAACTATGGGGGAGTCTTCCAATTTTGATCCATAACCGGTTGCGACTTGTTTGTGACCTGGTAATTAAGTTAAGTGCCACGTGTTGTGTTTTCATTGGTCGCAATTWAATTAAAATCTACTTAATTAAAGTTTAATTATAATTAAATATATCTTAATTATACTCCCCTCTCACCTCACCTACCAATTCACTTCCTCCCCTCACCCCAACTGCCACCTCACCACCACCTGCCGACACCACCTACCGCCACCCAGCTCACCAGTGTCACCTTACCCCTCACCACCTCTCCACGCAGCACCCTAACCACGCATAACCATCACCACAGCCAGTCAGCCACACTAACCAATCACTACCACCTCACCTTCATTCACCACCCTCTCCACACACCACCGTCACCCTCACCACCCTCACCACAACTACACTAACCAATCACAGCCACCTCACCCTCACCACCCTCACCACGCACCACCCTCACCACAGCCACACTAACCAATCACCTGCCACCTCACCCCACCACCCTCACCACGCACCACGCACCACCCTCACCCTCACCACCATCACCACAGCCACAAAATCAGCCCCCCACCCACCCTCAAAATCAACCCTTGTCCACCCTCACGGCCTCACCACACTAACCACACACCTCACTCATCACCCTCACCACCCACAACCCCAAACCACAAACCAACATCCTCATCCCTCAACCACCGACCACCACAACCCCACCCACGACCACGCAATCTAGCCGGAAATAGAGTAGATGATAGGAGAGAGAGTGTAACGGGAAGAGAGAGAGAGCCGAGAAGAGAGAGTAGAGGAGAGAGAGAGAGACTTACCGGGAGAGAGAGTGAGCCACAGAAGAGAGAGAGAGTGAACTGAAGGAGAGAGAAAGAGGAGGGAGAGGGTTTGTGAGTTTTTAATTAAAAAAAAGGAAAAAACAAATAATAAAACTAAGTTTTAACCGGTAGAAGAGGTAACCGGTCAATGGGTGCAAAACTGGAAGGGTGACCCCATAGTTCGGATTATTTTTGGAATATTCAAAGGTCGGTTTATTTTTGGAAGACCCACCAAAGGTGGGATTATACCTGTTAATTTTTCCTTGAATATATGGTCAGTTTATTTCAAGGAGCTAACACATTAATATAAAGATGTCAATGTGAGGGCAATGAGATGCTAGCTTGGGTTTGTACTCGTTAAACTATCACTTACATACAATCTAGTTTTGCAAGAAACTTTGTTGGAAGACAAGAAAACCTATCTCTGAAATCAAAATTAAGTAAATTAATGCACCAACGAAGTTTGTATAGAGAGGAGAAAGTGTGTATAGGGACTTTCTTCAATTCAATTTGACCATGCAGCCAAAAACTAGAAAGGGGCTGTTTGGTTTGACACTAAGTAAAGATATTGTATCAAATAAAGGAGATGAAGGGAAAAGAAAGGAATATCCATAAGAACCCCGCTTTTCTTGGTTAGGCAAGGAAAAGGGTTATAAAATCCATAATTAAGAAATGGAATATCAAAGCTAATATAATCACTTCATCTTCGTCACATCCTCTTTCATCACCACCATGGTCCTGTCACTACCTCTAATCTTCAGCTCTTTTACACCCTAATCCTACGCTTTGAGCCACCACCCTTAGTCGTCAAGACCATCCACCAGTTCCACCACCACACCACCACCGCCACCGCTATTACTAATCTGCACATTCTAACAGTCAAAAAGAATAATGAAGGGGAGGAAGCAACAACCGCTGACGGGCACCAAAATTTCTCAACCTACTACACCCCACTACTGCATTACGCCCATCTTGAAAATCTTGACGAATATGCAGTATGCTTGCACCATTTGTTTTATATCTTCCACGGATGTTTTTATTATAGCACATTTGTTTGGGCAAGAGTTGCAATATGCCTGCACCATTTACAYGATCCAGAAACTGAAATTTCTCAAGCTTAGATTTTCATCCTTTTCCATCTTTGGTTGGAACTTGGGAGGCAACTGCCTCTCCCGTGGAGGAACTTGTTGGATAGTTGCAACACTTGTAAGTATCAATCTGCTTGACTCTTTGAGAAAACAAAGATACTACCGCAATACATTTGAAGAAAGGAAAGCACACTTTATAACGCATCATCATTGATATTGGAGATGTGAATGTTTAGTAACTGTTGGTAATATACCCTGATTTGAGTAAATTAAATTTGTGAAGCTATGAAAGTTTCTTGTTATGTGAGATTGCAAAACCATTTTCGCAGCACTCAGGGTTTTGTTTGTGATATCTTTTTAGTATACTCTTTCTCTGTATGTAGCTAGCTGAATCAGTCAGTTTTGTTTTAAGTTTGTACTTTTGATGAATATATGTGTAATTGTGTTGATATTTGGTAACAACTGGAGCATATTCTTTGTAGGTAAGGGGAAACAGGGTACTGGATCTGATTCACCAGGGTACCATGTCAATGATGCACCTCGTTGCTCATCCCCCAAGTTAGAGTTACTTCCCGAAGAGGAATTGACAGACGGGTCTAATTCTGCTCCCAATCCCTTATCTAATAGGGTCTCTGTAGAAGTTAGCTGCAACAAAGGTACTTTCTATCACTTGCTTGACGACGTCTGTCGTTGCACATTATAAATGTCAACATGTGTAAATATCTTTGTGTTATAGAAGTCTGATTAAAAAGAGGTGATTGAGGAYCTGATAAGGGATAATTAATGTGTCGTTGAGGATGACTTGCTGTCACTAGAATCCTTCTCATTTTGTAATCTTGCCATTTATGTTTAGTTCTAGATGGCCAGATCTGGATGAGATGCTGATATCATATTAGGACTACTGCACTTCCGAATAACAAATTAAGACTATTTATCGAAAGAAGTTATATGCTTTTGATGTGATGTTGTGACCTTGCTTTTCTATGGAACTCCACAAAAGGATAATTTACAATCAGGATCCTTGGCATGACAACAGGTTTGTTGGAACTCCACAGCACCCCTGACCCTCTGCTCTACCACCTCGACAAATATAAGAAATATGGAGAACCATGTAAAAAAAATGAAACATTGGGTTAATTAAGAAATGAGATTATTTATTTGTGTCTTTGCTGTTGTAAGATAATGGAGTCCTGTAACTTAATTGTACAGGGAAAGAAAACATACGGATTCAACTTTTTTCAAGCTCTAATGTAGTAAATTGTGAACGTCACTTCATGTTCGTTTTTTTTTGGTCGGGGGGGGGGGGGGGGGGGGGGTGGTTTAGGGGTGTTCCTCAAATCTTTGATGGGATCGAGTTTTAGAGAGAGAGATTCAGGATGTATTCCTCAAATCTTTCCTCAAAAACGAGAGAATGAGAGAGAGAGAGAAATTGAGGATTGTGCAATTGCATTGTGATCATGTTGCGTTAAATACAACAATACATTACCAAACACTATTTTTCAAAAGAAAACTATACATTAACCAGTTATAGCCCGGCTATTAACTTCATGAGCAAATTGAATTTGATTACTTTTTTCTTTTTTTGACATGGAATTTGATGATTCTTAATAACCTTTTGAACTGCCAATTTTTATTATATAGTACGAGTATTACTACAACTTATCTTGTGACTTTAATAAAATTTATTTAACCTCTTTTGACCTAGCTAATTGAATATACTACCTTCGTAGCAATATAAATGTAACAAATGAATGCTTTTTATCTCACAAATAATACTCCCTTCGTAACATAATTCTCGCAACTCTTTCTATTTTCGTCCGTAACATAATTCTTGCAACACTTGTAATTCATTCCTAATTTGGGTTGAAAATTTTCCTCCTCCCTTGTACCACATCAAGTGAAATGTGGAAAAAGACACCAAAGTGATCCTGCCACTAATTTGTCCTATTCTCTCAAAACCTTTCCCTCTTATTTTACCACACAAATTAATGTACTTTCCTCTTCTACTTTACAACTATACACAATTAAGCTTATTTACAATGTTAACACAACTTAATACTTGAGTTGCGAGAAATATGTTATGGAGGGAGTACTTTTTATTTTGTTGCAAAGGAGGTAACTAGTTTGTTAAAGATCAACTACTTTCTTTCCTTGGACATGCTCCTCTATATCAGGGCATGTTTATCCCTTAGGRCATTCACAATGGTTCAAACCGCTAAGAGGTTTGAACTTTTGCCACATTAACTTCACACAAACCCATCTCATAACAAACCTCTCACTAACWATAGTCAAACCTTTTAGGGGTTTGTTGGTGGGACCCAATATGTATCCATATTTCATACCCTTCCCAACTTTTACCTAACATTATTTCTTTTTCTTGTCTATTTCATACCTCAATACCCCCACCAAATTCCACTCCTCACTCCATACAAAACCACTTATTATTTCCATACCCCTTTCAACTTTCATACTCCCATCAACATCTCCAAACAAAGGGGAGTTTGAAAATCAACCTTACAACTCCACACACAAATCTCATGATGAACCTCTTATTTGATGTCCTAAACTCTTTCTCATAATTAGGCTGTCACATAAGCTTTTACCTTACTATTCATTATTCAAACTCATACAAAACTCTAAATTTACATTCTATCCTTAAGCTTTATTTTTAGATTCACAAAAATTATTACATTAAAATATAAAAGAACAAAATCTTTCATTACAACAAATAGAGTTATGCCACACATGTACTTCATATTCTTGGTTAGAGTCTTGGATCATATTCACAAAACTGCACCCTATACTTTATCTCACTATGACTCAATAAATTTATACTAAATCTGAAGGCGGTAGATGAACGTGCGAACGTGAAGGATGGCAATTGGTGAAACCCACTACCAAGCCAAAATTACCATTGAAACCACCCCAAACTCTTATTTTTTAGCCACCCATGCCACAAAGAGAGAGGCAGATCGGCGCAGAGACGAGAAAGAAGTATTGTGAGCAAAGAGATCAGATCTTGAAGTCAGGTAGTGAAGTGAGATGAGGATGTGGAGCGTCACTCAGGTCGTTAGTTGTGCTAGTTAAATAAAACAAACGCGAACACAACACCACAACAAGTTTTATTTATTTCTTTTCCTTTCATCGCCTTTGTTAGCCACTCCTTTCCCCCTGGCGTTGAACCAAAACCATGCCCTATAAATAGCTCTTATTTTCCTCAATTTGTTTGATCACAATAAATTGTTCGCTTTGCCTCTTTTGCACATTCTTAAATGTTCTCACTAAATCCCCGTTTCATTAGTCCCAGTTGATCCCTCATCTCTTATTCATATGGTTATTGTAGAATGTTTCGTTATTATTCTTTTCCCCTATTCCCTAGTAAACCCAACTCAGCAAACAGACCTCCTCAAATGCTACCCTTTCACCTGGTAGACGCAAATGTAGCAGGTCGTTCGTGAGTTGATTTTCATCAGATTGTGCTTTGTTTTGCTATTGAGTTCAATATATGCGATTACAATGGACAATCCCAGAGAACATATAAGTAAAATTGATCCAGAAATTATTCTGGAGCACAAAAACAATCATTACTCGACTGCATAACACCTTACGTCAACTTATCTAAAACAGTATCAACAGTGATAGAAATGAGCATTCCTTATAGCATTCATATTTGGTTTGCATTTCATTCACAAGATTCTCCACATCAGTTACTTTATCGCCAAGAGAGTGGATTCAATTAGCTAACATAATTACCCTGGGTTCATTAACTCTTGAGACTTGAGTCATATTACAGTATTAGAGAAATTATCAGTGAGTAATGTTTTCATTATGCATTGTTTGTGGAGTCTAGTTAAGTTCTGCTATAGAAGTTGTAGAGTCTGCTCTTTACCTGCTTATAGTTTTTTTGTAATAAATAGGGGTGGATTGCTTTGGAAGGATCATCCAGATTCCAGAAGATTTGTGACAAAATTGCTTTTGGAGGGTTATTCCTTCCGAATCAGGAATCCATCCACCTATTCGAGTGTTCTTCCTTCTCTGTTACTAAATTCTTAGCATTCTTGTTTTCTACTTTGTCTAATTGTCTTCTTATATTGTCCACCTTTCATGACAACTTCACCTGAATGAAACTTGAAGCTATAAAAGAGGCATTGTCAARTCTCTCTTTTCAGTTTGTCACCTCAACATCACTCCTTGGTCCACTTCCCTAACCAGTTTTTAGTTAAATTTTTTCTTCACATATACAATATGAAGCAATAGTCTTGTATTGCTGTACTTGTAGCAATCAAAAAGAGAAATTTTAATTATAGCGAATAGCGATAGTTTACGTTACTGGCAAGCTCAAGATTGTACTTTGACTCATTGTGTTAGAATAATTCTACTTCAATCATAATCAATTCTTGTCTGATTTTCTTTCAAAAAAAATTGTGGACATTGTTAGTCAATAGTCATTACAACCTCAAGTATTGGGACGGAAGATATTTTTCCGGAGCCTAAAATCTTAGTCGTCWAGTTGGACATGATCATGAAATAATTTACAGAATCTCTCATCAATTTTAGTTYTTTTTGGCCGTTCTCATAACCCAATATTGCGGTTGAATCAGTGAAGTTAGAAGTTGGCGTAAGTGCCACTGTACCTAACATTTGTGTTTACCTAACTCCGAGAAATTATGTTTGGCAACAAGTTAGCTTTTCTTGGCTATTTTTCATGCTTGAATCACCTTCTCTTGGGTTATTGTTATGTAGGATACTTAGCTTCGTTTCTTGTCTTTGCAGATGCACATCATCAAGACTCCAAAGCCAAAGATACTTTGTCAAAACTTGAATCCGGCACCAACTTCAATCAAAAGATTTGCGAGGAGAAAACAAACGCTTTGCCCTCAGGACAGGATTTATCGTGCTCGTCCACAACATTTGTTTGTCCACGTCAACCAGCGATTGGTGACAATAGTGAGCCTGCTGCCTCATCACCACGCAAAAGAATTAAAGTTTACCCTTTGACGTCTGGTATGACATTACCTGTAGGAGCCACAATAATGCATAAAGATGAGGGCTGGGTTGCTGTGACTAGTGTAGATTGAGCGAATTGCAATGTATGAAGAATTCATGTGTGAAGTATTAGAATTCAGGTTAGAAAGAAGTAATGCCTACACTTTCAATGAATTTATTGTATTTGTATCCAAGCTTCTGTAAAATTTGGAGATGTAAAGTTCACATGTTTCTCCTGTATGAAGGATGAACTTAGAAGACGGACTTAGGATGAAGGATGCCTCGAAGGCCTTTAACTCTAAATCTCCATTGGTACTCTGTGGATGATAGTTAGTTACCACAATGTATGTGGGGAGAAAAAGTGTGCTGAAACCAATTGCGGAATTCTTTGAAGTAGTGAAAATTAATTCCAATGATATTATCACATTAAGAGATTCACTATGACACTTTTTTTGGTGCCTCAAATGGATGTGGGTTCCATTATGGGTAAGTCCACTAACGTGGCTAGCTAACATTTTTTTTGTCATGTTTTTTAAATATTAAAAGGTGTGTTATGAAAAGTTGGAGAGAGAGAGAGTGGATAAGCTTACCATTGTAGGGTGGTTACCTAAATTAGAGGAGGTCCATGAGGGTAAAGGAAAAAGTGAGCGGAAAAATGATGTGTCAAAAGGAGGAAAAAAAGAGAGATATTATGAGTAAACTCATCATTGAGGATGGTCTAATAGCTGAAAAGGCTATACTAGACCTGATCAATATTGACCCGATTCAATTCTATTCGAAAATTACAGGGCTTTGGATAGTTCATTTGGGCCCATAAGCGGGATATGGTTTTAAAATTCAAGCTCGAAATTTTTGTGTAAACTCACCATTGAGGATGATCTAATAGGTGAAAAGGCTTACGACTATGCATACCAATATACCACCATTGTGGGTGGGCCAAACATATAATCTAATGTGGTTATTTTTTATTGGATAAAAAAAATGGATCCTGCCACACTTAAATTTTCATTTCAATTTCAAATCTATATAAATATTCAAAATTTGGTTTTGACTTACAATTGTGACACTTGTCACTTTCATAATATTTCAAAAAAAACTTTTCTTAAAAATACAAAAAATACATGTCCCTATTCTATTTATTTTTGCATGCAACATTTCGCGAATAGACATGTCCCTATTTTATTTGTTTTTGGGTGCAACATTTCGGTAACATACATGAGTTACAACTTACAACATTTCGCATGATAGGTGTATTTTTGCGGTTTATAATCTATTGTTTATGTAATAATCATGTACTCGCATAGATTATTTATATTCTATTCTAACTTTAATTGTAAATTTCCATGTCAAATAAAATTATTTTTTAAAAAAGGAAATCACTTTATATTTCTCTATACAAGGTATATATGCACCAGTTCTCTATCTAAATTTTGATTATTATACTTTGTAAAAGACTATAATGTTTTTTTTCCCGATTATAAGAGTAAATAAATTGTGAAGGATAAATAAAAAATTGTGTTAAAAACAATTTTGTTTGATACATGAAAAATATAACTCCAAAATTTCGATTACCATTACACCTGGCAAATCGGTCGGTTAATGTCATGTTTCGATTCTATCCATGTCGGTCATTTTTCGGTAACGAGTCGAATTTCTTTGTTCAAGGCCCAAAGTTTTTGGTAACAGGTCAGTCGATTGGTCAAGTTTTTTTGTAACACCTTTTTTCTTCCGATGTTTTGCAAAAGTTATACTCAAACGGGTCATTGCAGTGAGTTAAAAACAAAAATAGATTTGGAGAGTCTGTGTGTGAAGGGGGAAAAGTAAGGGAAAGTGGGAAAGTACAGAGATGTGAGGTTAAAAGGCAAAAATAGATTGGGAAGAGTGTAATAAAGAGGAATAAAGCACAATGCACAAAATATTAAAAATCGGTCAAATGAAAAAATTGCACATAACATTCACAAATCAGAAGAAATACATTAGAAATGAAACCATTTAAATTCAAATCATAATACTAACTAGTATTTGGGCCCGTGCAATGCACGGGTTCACTTTGTAATTGACGTTGATTTTATAATAGTGTGAAGTAATCATAGGTATACAATGATGAATAATAATCAAGATAACAATAACAAAAGGATTAAATATATTTTAATGAAAAAATGAGTTTTCTATGATGTTTTACCATATCAAAAAAACTATATCTATCCATCCGCGATGAGACAAAATTGATTGAATAATAATTGTTGCATTTTCTGAAAAAAAATAAAAATAAAACATGGAGTAGAAAGAAACTTAACAAAACAATATTTTCTTTGTAACTATCACACAGAATATTTCAAAAAAAGAAAAAACAATACATAGAAGAATATTGAATGTATTTTTTGTTTTCAATTCCATGTAATTAAGTACAAAAGAATTTTATAAAAAGTGGAGATATCAAGTGACATCGATCATGGTAATTCTCTATTATGAATTACTCCGTATAAGAACTCATTATAAACCAAAAAGGAAAGGAGAACAGTGTAATGTCACATGTCATATTAAAAAAATAGGAAAGATGGAGATCATATTGTCTTTAATTCCGTTCAATTTCATTTTACTAAAAGCAGTGAGTAGATTTTTTTTTATTAGAAAAATTAAAAAGGAAAAGAAAAAGACATAAGGAAAAAATGTTAATTATAGGAAAATATTTTAAAAAATAAATAGATAGGAAAATAAAAATATAGAAATATTTTACAGCAAAAAAGAAGAAAAGTAAAAGGGTAAAAAACTAAAGAAATTTAAAGAAAAATTAGGAATTGCCACATGAAAAAATATAGGCAAACCCCCCCCCCCCCCCCCCCACAAAAAAAAAATAAGAGGAAATGGAAAAAAGGGAAAAAAAAATAACAGAATCTTTTACAACAAAAAAAACAATATAGGGGTAAAAAAGGAAAATGAAAGAAGAAAATTAAAAAAAAATAGGTAATTTCCATGTGTCAAAAAATATAGGCAAAAACTAAAATTATAAAAATATAGGAAATTAAAGGAACCTTTTCATTAAAAAAAATTGTAATTTAACAGAATCATTGTATTTTTGAGATATTTTTAAAAAGTTTTCTAATTTGATTTACTTGATTTTGAATAGTTAGAGTACAATAAGTATACAATGATGAAAAAAACATGTAACAATAACAATATACTACGGAGTAAATCATTTAACTAAAAATCAAGTTTTTAATTTCTATTGCAAAAATACTACTCGTACAATATTTTTTTACGAAATATGGTAATATACCTGGCAAAAACAAACCAGACCCAATTTCAACCTGGGAAACTGAACCTGTGGAAAAGTTGGATCATGAACAAAGAAATATAAAACTCACTTGTTGTAGACCAAACCCGCAAACTCGTTGTTTACACAGCTATTAGACACCTCAATGACTGAGTTTACTCCATGATATCTCTCTTTTTTTCCTCCTTTTTGACACCATCATTTTTTCTCCACTTTTCCCTTTACCCTCATGGACCTCCTCTAACTTTAGGTAACCACCCTACAATGGTAAGCTTATCCACTCTCCCTCTCCCAACTTCATAAACACACTTTTAATATTTAAAAAAACATGACAAAAAAAAATGTTAGCTTAGCCACCGTTATGGACTTACCCATAATGGAACCCACATGCATTTGAAGGCAACCAAAAAATGTCATAGTGAATCTTCTTAATGTGATAATTATCATGGAATTAATTTTCACTACTTCAAAGAATTCCGCAATTGGTTTCAGCACACTCTTTCTCCCCACATACCTTGTGGTAACTAACTATTCATCTCACAGATACCAATGGAGATTTAGAGTTAAAGCCTTCGAGCATCCTTCATCCTAGTCCGTCTTCTAAGTTCATCCTTCATACAGGAGAAAACATGTGAACTTACATCTCCAATTTTACAGAAGCTTGGATACAAATACACTAATTCATTGAAAGGTAGCATTACTTCTTTCTAACCTGAATTCTAATACTTTCACACATGAATTCTTCATACTTGCAATTCGCTCAATCTACACTAAGTCACAGCAACCCACCTCCTTTATGCATTATTGTGGCTCCTACAGGTAATGTCATACCAGAACGTCAAAGGGTAACTCTTAATTCTTTTTGCGTGGTGATATGGCAGCAGCTCACTATGTCACCAATCGTGGTTGACGTGGACAAACAAATGTTGTGGACGAGCACGATAAATCCTGTCCTGAGGCAAAGCGTTTTTTCTCCTCTGCAATCTTTTGATTTGAAGTTGGTGCCTGGATTCAAGTTTGACAAAGATCTTTGCTTGGTCTTGATGATGTG